>VZRF01001108.1:635215-756895 GCA_013396875.1 Vireo altiloquus | reverse complement strand
CAGCACAGCTCTGTTAACGCAGGACCAGATATTCTCCCTGTTTTCTGTGGGAGCAGCCAGCAATTTGCAATGAAAATAGCTCCCAGTTTGCTAAAACATTTCCTATCTCCCTTTAAATTCACCTTCTGCCTCAGTTGCAGAATCCCCTAATTCCAATAGACTTTGTAAAATAAAGGACATTGTCCTGTGTCTTTATGTGCTCCCCAGCAAGGAAACACTCCTATTAAAAATTCCCCGAAGAGGCAAATAATCCAAACATTCCTGCAAAAACACCCCAAAAAACCTCAATGTTTCCAAACTCTGAAGTGCTTGAGATTTTCAGTGTTTTGCTGGAAAAGCAGCAAATATTTGCAGGCCGAGGATCTCCCTGCCAGCCCATAATGACCAAATTGTGATGGATAATCTCAATTTGGGAGCAGAGCTGCCACCACCACCTCCCGTGGCTACCAGAGGCTCCTCGCTCAGACTCTCCCTCTTGTGCACTAATTACTGGAATAACGATGGAACCACCTGGAAAGGATTCCTGAGAGCTTGGTATTCCCCTGGAATTCGGAGCCTGGAGGAAATAAATTCCTGGCTCTGTGTGGAAATTGGGGCACGCTCAGAGATGACTCCCCCAAAGCTGCAGGATGCTTCAGGCCATCAAAACCTGAGTGGGGAATTTACACCCTCTCAGATGGTTCATTAGTGCCTCGGCAGCGAATTCCAGAGGTCAATAGGATGCTTCAGTGCCCATTAGATGGAAAACTCTTCTTAGTGGATGAAGCACAGACACAAATCAACACCAGATTTTTTTTTTTCCTGGTCTCGAGCAGGTCCATAACAACACATCTGGGGAAAGCTGCAATTCCATCCTCAAACGTGTCACAAAATTAAGGTATTTCCCCTCACATCTGGGGAAAGCTGCAATTCCATCCTCAAACGTGTCACAAAATTAAGATATTTCCCCTAACACGGACGAGGAAATGTCATTTCCGAGGACAGAGGATAGAACAGGAATACAGGAGGAATTTACAAGTGGGGCTGTGGGGTTTTTCAATATCGCCTTATTAGCTTCCCAGGGAAATGAGCACTGTAAAGTTCATGCTGAAGAGAAAGGTCACGACTGGGGGTACAGAAGAGGCTATTCCTGAACAGAATCATCAAGGAAAAATTCCGAGCAGGTACAACTGCAAATGGGATTTCACAGTTGCTCTGCAGTAACATTTTTCTCCATTTTCACTACATTTCCCTGAGAAGGGCTTATAGATACTACAGCAGGACTGAGAAATAATTGTCCATTCTTTCCACGGGTGTCTGTAAATATTCTGCTGCTCTGTTTGGGGCTGAAGCATGGCCTGACCTATGGCAGGGCACAGGAGGGATGGGAAGAGGAGATGTTTGTTATTTTCCTGCTGACTCCCGGCTGTGGGATCAATTGCAAGGAGAAAAACCTCCTTGGCTGGCCCTTGCCCTTCTTGTGCATGGACAGGAGCAGATATTTTCCAACATTCCCACATCTATCAGCACCCTCAGAGATCTGACACGAGCCCACAGCCACAGTTTTGTCCCTCGTGGTGTGTTCTTTGGGCATTGCAAAGGTTTGATTTGCACAGTTCACGGCTCGGGCAGAGCCTCCTTCACCTGAGCTCCCCAAAGCAGCAGAGCTCCCCTCGTGTGACACTGGAGACAAATCCCTTGCAGAAGGGCCACTTGCAAAGAAAGAAATCAGAGAATTTTTACTGTATTGGATGTTATTGACAATAAATGAAATTCTATTTTAATATGGGAGCTACTGCATGACACAAAACCAAACAATTTAACATCAACTTGGATAAGGCCACTTTTTAATTACTCTGAAATTCTTTAAAAGGCTCATTCAAGGCTCATTTTTACATAGTTACATGCAGATGGCTTAGCTTTAAAAAACGTCTTTTCAACAGTTCTGGGTGACCTGAAATTGCCAAGAATGCCAGGAACTCCAAAGACTGTCTCTAATATCTTTTCTAGAAGGTGGCAGCTGCCCTGACCCTCTGCAGCAGTTCGGTCTTGGTGTTTTTCTGGAACATTCTCTGGACTGATTCACTCCCTCTATTAAGCAGGAAACTTTAAAGCTGGCATTTCTGATTGTCTCAGCTCTCTTTACTCAAAGGTGTTTAACACCAGCAGTGTTTTCTGAACAGGCCCTTTCGAGCTCTCTCACAGAGGAGAGTTTGCTCTGCTAAAGTGAAAATAAACAGACACCAGAACTGCTGTCGGACACTGAAGTGCTCAGAATTAACCTTTTGCTCAAGAAGAAACAGAACTGACTAGATTGGAGCCAGATTCTTGCCAACAGAGGGGGGAAAGAGGAGGATTGCTGCTCCTTGTGGAATGAGCAGCAAGAAGGAGCACAAAGCCAACCTTGGCAGAGCCACCATCATCTTCCTCTTGCAGCAAGAAGCACAAGAGATTTAGTCCAGGGGCTCTGCACATGTAATCACATGTGCCAGGAGAGTGGGAGACAGGGAAGGTGTGGGAATCATGGATATTCAGGCAGTCTCAGCATCTCCAGCACGGCCTTAATCTGGTGTGAACTCAACCCGTGGTTATGTCCTGCAACAAAGGGTTATCAGCACACAGTGCTCAGTCAGGGCTTTTAAATCATCCAGCATTGCTCCTGCTTCCCTTCCCACCTCCAGCTCTGGAGCTGTCCTGCAGTTTACCTGCTTTAAGTTCTCATTGTCGTCCTTGGAACCTCAATAAGCCTTTTGTATCCCTCATGGAAGGGTTTGGGTTGGAAGGGACCTTGAAGCCCATCCAGTCCCACCTGCATGTGGACACCTCCCACTGTCCCAGGTTGCTCCAAGCCTCACCCAACCTGGCCTTGGACACTTCCAGGGAAATCTTTTGGTAAAAATGGGATCTCTGTTAATTTGCTCTGCCCACGACAGGAGCAGCAGCAGCAACACAACCTGCGCTATCTGTATAAAACACAAATATTTTCTTGCCAATTTTTTGTCTCAAGAAGACTTCCATTTCTATTGCAGCTTCACCCTCTCATTGAAACACAACTTTATGAAACATCTCACGTTGAGACACTTAACTCCAGGTCCTTTTTCAGGTCACTTTTTCAGTCCATTTCCCTTTGTAGTAAAACTCTCCCAGCCAAACCTCCCTATTGATTGATATATGTCAGACTTCTCTCCACGTCAATAATAGCCCAGAGCAAGAATCAGTGGCTCTTTGCTGTTATTCATACATAAAGAGCTTTATTGAGCTAAACTGGCGTTCAGTTTAGCCTCTCACAGTTTATAATTTTATTTTTTTACCAATTGTCCTTCTTAACTGTGTTGGAATCTCCTGCCAGCTAAATCAGGCTGGAGAAAGCTTAACAAGAGAACATAAGACAGAATTCAGTGTTCACTGCTTCAAACCTTGATCTAGCCGTTTCAGCAGCGAAATTTCCAGGATATTTTGAGATTTGTTTCCCACAGCATCACAAGGAGCAATATGCAAGGAGCAGTGAAAGGAGTGGATGGATTAAAGGGAGCAGGGAATTGATGACGTGCCCAGCAGGAATCCATCAGCTGCGATTGGGGCCCCAGCACAGGTACAAGTATCATTTCACACTGTGCTGCACACTTTCTCCCCAACTCCATCAATTGCCTCCCAAGAAAAGGTAATATTGAAGGAAATAAACAGGGCTAAATCATTGAAGAGATGATTATTTGTTCAGTACTTAAGACTGTGGGTTTCAATGGGCAAAAAAATATGACTGAAAGCCAACATCTCCTGCTTTGGCTCACTAATTAACTCAGCATCTTAGCTGGCATTTGGTTATTGCTCTACCCCAGAATCTTAGAATTAGAACTGAAAAAAAAAACCAAAACTGGACATGAAGGGTCGTGCATATATCAGTTCCCTATAAAAATCTCATTTCTGGCATATTTCCTCCCTTCTCCCAGTCTTGGTAGAAAATCATAGAATTATAGGATTTTGGTTGGAAGGGATCTTAGAGCCCATCCAGTGCCACCCCCTGCCATGGGCAGGGATTGATGATTCTCAAGGTAAAAATTCCACTTTTTTTCTTAAAGATTACAATCTGATTTCACTTATTCTTGATTTTAATATATATAATAATGTTTAGATGTAATTATGAAGGACATTATGATGAATAATCATGATCTACAATTTAAAAACTCCAAAATGGGGTGAAACTGTGGCAGTGACTGCTGGTGTTTAGGAGCCAAAGTGCTCAGACACATTCCCACATTTCCATGCCAAGGGTGAGCCAAATAACTTTTGTAGAAAAATCCACACCTTCCCCAAAATGTGCATTTTCCATCTTTAAAAGGTCGCCCCTCACTTTTATTGGGCATTTAAAGACTTCAAAGAAACCTTGACAGGGTTGTAAACACTTCCAAACCTGTGCTCAGAACAACTCTTTGCTCTCAAAAGCTGCCAGGGATTTAAAAATTCTGGTGTATCTCAGTCTCAATCTCAAACCCTACCTGGCGTAGTGGTAATGTGTGAGAATAAGAATTATCAAAAAGGGTGCAAAAAACCTAATGGGGAAAACTCTGCCCTCAGGAAAGGTTTACGTGCTGCTGTCAGTTCACTTTTGGTGATCCTGGTGCTTTAAATCCCAAAACCAGGATGATTTCTCCTCTGCATTGTGATTTTCTGTAATAAATCTTGATCTTCTCATTATCACCACGAATATCACATAATCCCCTTTTTTTATCCTCCTGAGCACTTGGTTTTAAGGTTATCTAGCAGTGCAAAGCTCCCAGGTGTTAATTGCTCATCACTGCAGCTCATTCCATGTTACCTTCCCACTGAATTCCATGTTTCCATCTGAAGGCATCAGCAGCTGATAAACCTTCCCAGCACTATTAATTATTTTGTAGGATCTGCTTTTCCTTCCCTCAGTTGTCCAACCTGCACTTTTCCCAGATGTTATCCTTCTCTGGCAGAGAGCTGAGGCACAGGCTTCCCACAAAATCTGTGGTTGCCCCATCCCTGAAAATAATCAAGGAAAAGCTGGACAGGGCTTGGAGCAGCCTGGGACAGTGGGAGGTGTCCCTGCCCATGGTAGGGGTGGCACTGAATGGGCTTTAAGGTCCCTTCCAACCCAAATCCTATAGTTTTATGGTTTCCTGCACCAGGGTTCTTTAAATGCCATTTTTTTTTCCCATGAGATCTTCCTAAAACAGAGAGGCAAGGAAATCAGGCACTGATGATGAGGAATGAACATGGAATAACTTCCACGGCATCTCTAGCATTTACCATGAAGATAATACCTCATTTTAGAAGGCAGGGAGAGGCAAACCAGAACCATCTTCACCAAGCCATGAACCTGCTCCAAACCCCAGAGACTCTGTCCTCTTTTCCCTCTTCTAAAAAAAAATGAATTTTTATACCTGTCCAGACTATCCTACCCCAGAGGTACTCAAATGAGTGGCTGTGAGCACACAGGGCTTCAGTTTAAGTTTAAAAATACATATATATAGCATTTAAAATAACCAATCCTCTGCAGCTGAGCTGCAGAAGAGGAAAGCAGGGCATTAATTTACCCCAGTAGGTAAAGACCTTGATAATTGGTACAATTGTGTTATTACAATTGTTTAATCCAAGTGCAAAGTGCTTGACTCCTGCAGATTATATACGAAATTTGTAACAGAACTGGTCAATAAAAAAACCCTGTTGTTTCCTTTAAGTGATAGGCTAAAAAAGGTGATGTTAACATGTTACAGTAGAAGGATAAAGGCAATAATTTTGTATTGTGATTTTGATCTTATACTGTTATTTTGAAAGCCTTGATCCTCCCATTCCAAGCTTACTTTGGGACAACAGGATCCTTACAATGACATTTCCTCTGCCTTTGCTGCTCTCATCAAGTGCTACTGGGTAAAAAACCCTGAAAGGACAAGTCTGGGAACACTGCAGAGCAGAACAGGTACCACATCCAGGGGCCACAGACCACTCTAAACCCTGACTTTCTGCACTTCACAGGGTGGTTGTAAAGGAAAAAAGGTCAGAGATTGAACCTGCAGCATCTCAGCCAAGGAATCACTTATCCTGCAGGATTTAAAGCCAATATCTCTGTAGTGCCCAGGAATGGAAGCCTGGCAAGGAAAAATCTGACAAAAACCCAATTTGGTTTACCCAAGTTTCTTTTTCTCCTTCTGCTCCTGTTATTTCTCAGTGAATTTTGACCCTTTAATGGGAAGCAGTCTTCATTCTTACGAGTGGAGAAGTAATTAATTGACCTGGAAGTCAGATTAATCATTCCAAGAGTTTAATTCCAGGCTTTTCTGGGACCCTACACATATTCAGTGCCATTGTGCTGATCCCTGCCCACAGCAGGGGGTTGGAATGACATCACATTAAGGTCCCTTCCACCCCAAACCATTCTGTGATTCCCCCACAGCTCGTGACCTCTCATGTGGCCAAAGAGTTTTATTCAACTCCTCAAAAGTTTAAATTATCAGCGGGTCAAAGTAAAGGACAGGGAGGAAAATGTTATTTATGGGTGGTATTTGAAGCTATCAGAAGCTGACAGACACCATGAAGAGCTCATCTCATTCCAGGGTCACAGGTGGCTCCTGCCCTGTTCAGCCCCAAAAACAGTGACAGAACCACCACCACATCTCTGGGATAGATCAGTGTCTTGCATTAAGGTATTCCTATTTATTTATTTAAAACATTAATCTTCAACCCTTGTTTAAAATACCCACAGAGTGTGATTAGGGCATTAGAAAATGCATCCAAAGCACAGGAAATGAGCAATGCCAGCTTGGTTGCAAAGCCTATATTTCATTTTCTCCTCTCGAGCGAGTCCCGGTGGTTCCTGCAGTGAATAATTGGCTGCACCTTGTAAAACACGAAGTGAAACATGTACAGAGAGTCTGTTCTGTCCACCCAGATGTGTCTGTGGAATAATAAAGACCTAAAGATTGCAGCTGGCCTTGGCAGACTCCAGAATCTGGATTTGTAAAGACACCAGGATCATCTTTATGGATTCATCTGGAGTAAGAAAAATATAATTAAAGTATAGAGACACTGAGACCTGCCAGCTTCAGACCTGGGATCCACTCTCAATTTAACGAGCCAGTTAAGAAATATTAACAGAGTTATACCCTTCTTCAGTGTCCAGAAGGTAAAATCCCAGAGGGACAAACAGCAATCCAAGGGAACTTGTACTGCCCAAGAGATTATTCAGGCACTGGGAGCTGCTGGCCTGAAAGAAAAGAGATGACCCTTCCTGATTTCACACAGCAGGATTTGCTTTCTGAGACAGAAGAGTCAGAAATTGCATTCAAATCCCCCGGGGAAGGTGGGATGTTTTCCCCCCCAGTTCTCTCGCTGCAGCCACTCGTGGTGTGCATCATTTCAGCTCCACCGAGCCCGAGTCCTGCAGCACATCTCGGGAAAGACACTTTAAAATGGGAAATAAGAAACTCAGTTACACACTGAAAAGACCCTCAGTAGATCATGCTTGTTCATCAGGAAACTTCAGCAGAGGGCTGGGACTCCCTGGTGCAGAATATTTCACCAAAAATGAGGATTAAATTAGTGTAATAATTGGTTTTTTTATAGGTTTTTAGAAGCTCCGCCTTCCAATCCCTTAATCTTACTCTCTAGTGGTGGATGTGCTCACCTTGTACGCAGATTTATGGGGTTTTATTGGTGCTCCAATAGGTGCATAATCAGAATCTAGCAGCAATGCACTGCTAATGCTCGAGAAGTTCCTACATCTGATCTGTCAGTGTAAGGCCTGCAGTTACCACAGATCAAAGGATCCCCTTTAAAACACAGTTAGTGTGTGGGGAAAGAAAAAAAGCTGCCTGAACTGAGCATTTAAATAGTTAAACCGTCAGAGATTTCAGTTTAAAGCCTCCCTCTCCAGCCGCTCTGGAATTGTTGGATGTGAGTCCCTCTGGGTCTCAGATCTTCAGGCCCAGAAACCAACAAGAACACAGAGATTGAATTAAAACCATTAAAGAAACTGAGATGTATAAAGTCACACAAACATGAAATAGAAGCACAAACTTTGGTCTTCAGAAAAAAATATATTTCAAGTGCCATAAATACTGAGAAACTGTATTAGTTGAGTTTAAAAAGCCCTTAAACCTAGTTTTTTTAGTATAGCAGTGCCACCTTTCAGAGTACCCTGTCCTAGACAAAATATAGACATTGCTACATTAGTGGTATTTTTTAGATAAGTTGTGTACATAAACAGCAAGAACAAACAGAGACCATACCTGTAAATTCTATGTAAGGCTTGTATAAAAGTTACGACAATTTTCGTAAATCAGAATTAAGCTTGGATAGGTTTAGAGAAGTAGAATTAGAATCGCATTTTAGCCTGAGTGGTTAATTGATAAATATAATGCATATCCTGGCGTGTAAGCTTAGAAATTGCTGCTATGGAACTTCTGCTGCTGCTGCTTTTGCCTGAGATGTAATACTTAAATTCTTGCCTTCAGCTGAATGAAACACCTCAAACAGCACAGCAGCCTCCTCTCATCCTTTCCCTCCCTCGATCTTAGAAGACTCCATTATTATCTGGACATGGAATGAAGATGTCCCAGGAAAGGCAGCTCCTAACAAAGTGTGAATTACCAACTCTGGATTCCTGCTCCTTGCTCAGATTCCAGGGCTGGCAGCTTTCATTGCTCATTCCCTGCACTCCCAGGAAATGCTGGAGAGCAGCCCATCCATCCTATTGCAGCAGAGCTGGTTATTACCCCCTCACACGGAGCAGCTCAAAGTTCTGAGGAGAATTAATTTAACACAGCCCTGTTCTACTGAAGGCCATAAATTCCTAATAAACAAGGCAGAGAGAGGCAGCATTTTGTTTAGTCAATATTTGCCTTTAACAGTTCAAAGTAAAAAAAAACAAAACAAAAAAACAAAAACCCCATTTTTGATTAGTTGGTAAAATTGTGTGGTTGTAAAATTCTCTTTCAGTGAGCACAGAAATAGAAAGAAAACTACATTAATGTCTCCTGAGGAAAAAAAAAATAAATGAATAAACTTTCTGGTTGGCTTAAGCATAGTTATAAAAGCAATGTCTATCCCACAGAAATTTGTTTTGGCTACAGCACATAAACAGGTCTGACCAATTTAGGAACACATCTGGATGTCAATAACCCAAACCAGCCCAGCTGAATAATCATTATTTTAACTATAGAATGAGGCACCTTCCAAACAAGCTCAGGGATAAACAACATCCTTGGGATTGCTCAGAGTGCTCCAGCTCCAAGGGGTCCTGCGGATGGACCCTAAAGAGGGTGAATTCCCTGCTTTGGGGGTTTTGTTCCACCCAGCTCACCCCATCCTCAGCAGCTTTTAGAGCCTCTTTCCTTTGCCCCTTGCCAAGGAGGTGTGATTTGAACAAGAGAATTGAAACATCCTTTTGCTTCTCCTGCAACCAGAGTCAAAAGGAGGAGGGAAAGGGATGAACCCAGCACCTTTTGAGCTGGGAAATCCCAAAGCAGCAGAGTTTTGGGGCCTCGTGCCTCGGCAAGAAAGAAATGAGCATTTTCTTGCTGGAGAAAATTCTTCAGGAATCAAATGCAGCATCTGCCTTGGCTGGTTATTACTCACTGCCTGTGCCTGTCTCATTCTGGGAGCTTGTTATGCTCTTGTTTACTTAGAGGCAAAAGTTGCACCCTGAAATTATTTAAGACTCTGGGAATTAAATATTGGCAGGCCTGACAAGAGAAGAAGACAAATTAAATGTGTCCCAAAAAAAAAAAAGAGGAGGGTGGATTAGATGTTTTAAAGCCTGAAAAAAAACCACTTGGAAGATAATTTATGTGTTAAATCAGCTTTCTAACATCAGTTCTCCAACAGACAAACATCATAAAAGCAGGCATTATAAGAAGTTAAAATTTGCAATAGGTAAAGAAAAAAAAACAGCCAAACAACAAAACCTCCAACTTCAGTGGGTTGTTTATACCCCCTTTAGATGAAGGCAAAAAGAAGTATATTTTTCTTATATTTTCTAATGTTTTTTCTAACATTTTTCCAATGTAATCTGTATAGAACTTGTAAAGAGCATCCTCAGGACAAGCTTTACCTCTTGGATAATGGACAGAAGACTTCTTTCCTTGGTTCCAGCAGTTGGATGGGCTGAAGAAGAGAAAACAAGTACTGAGATTCTTCACTCCTAGCAGGAAGCACTCTCCTCCCTTTGGGACAAGGAAACACCCAACCCATACCCCAAACTTTTAGTGCTCCTGCTCTTCCTGCTTTTAAAACCCCAGCAGCTGCTTGCATCTGAGTGTTTTCCCTCCTCCGACCATTTCCAGCTGCCCAGGGATGGAGCCTCTGGAGTTACTTTGTTAAAATATTAACTACCCAGCCCTTGGGTTGATTTGGGACATCTGCTCCAGGTCACCTCCAGCAGGACCAGTGGTGGGTGCCTGGGGTGGAGAAAAATGAAATTGTTCATCTTAGATGTTAGAAAGATGATTGGTAATGATGAATGAGCTGAACTGGAAGTAATTAGGTTGGATTTTGGGAAGGAATTGTTCCCTGGGAGGGTGGGCAGGCCCTGGCACAGGGTGCCCAGAGCAGCTGTGGCTGCCCCTGGATCCCTGGTAGTGCCCAAGGCCAGGCTGGACACTGGGGCTTGGAGCAGCCTGGGACAGTGGGAGGTGTCCCTGCCATGGCAGGGGTGGCACTGGGTGAGATTTAAGCTCCCTCCCAACCCAAACCATCCTGGGATTTCTATGAATACCATGAACCTATGCCCAGCATGCTGGCTGGAATGTTTCTAAATACCCCAAACACCCAAACATGCCTGTCCTGGAGCCTCTCATCCTTAGCAAAATGCTCCTTTTACCAGGGCCAGCAAGCCCAGTTTTCCATCCATTATGTCCCACACCCTGAATAGGAAAAGCAGCAAGTTTTTTGTCAAATTTGCTTTTTGTGCAGGTTTTGACATCAGAACCACTAAACACCTGACATTTCCAGCCCCAAAACCTGTAAAAGCCAATATTTTCCTTTGCCATAGCCAGCAGAACACATTTCCCCCTTGCTGAAGTCCTCAGCCGTGGTTTCCCATCAGAACAGGAACATTTGCAAAAGGACCAAATGGATCAGTGGGAGCCAGGACTGGGCTCGGAGCCAGCCTGGCAGCAGGCCCTGGGACTTCCACAGGCCCCATGCTCAGCCTCCAAATGATGATTTAAGCCAGAGAGAAAATAAAAGGTAGAGTTTCACTCCCAACTGTGTTATCCCAGCTGGGCCAGTGCAGGTTTGACTGGAGAACACACGCTGAGGGAACACACCCAGAGCTGGGCCTGCTCCTTCCCTGATAAACCACAACAAAGAAAGGACGAAGCTCAGGTTTATTTGTTTTCCTTTATTCCAGCTCCACCGTTTGCAGAGTTTTCTGAGCACCATTTAAGTCCCTGCATGTCACACAGCACATGAGATTACCAGGGCCTGATGATATCAAGACATACAAGGGGATCTCATTAAATAAAATCATCCAGTTTCTCATGCTTTTGTCCTTCAGCACCAGGAGTGTTGCTGCCCCAAAGAACAGCTACAATTTATTTAACCTGAGAGCTCCACGGGTTGTGTGAGGGCTGCAGGACGCTGAGGGGGCCAAACCCATTTCTGTGTGCCACAAAAATCCCAGCCTGGGGATTTCTTTCCTGGGGTTAAGGAGCAGCACCAGTGATGGGCACTGACTCTGCCCCAAGCCTCCCCATTTCTCTCCTGCTGAGGTGTGAGTGTGTGGGAAATGGTTCCTCTTCTGCCTGGGGAACACAACAAGTTGTGGGAATCTCTCTGGATGTACCAAGCTGTCCATATTTGCTGCGCTGCTGCTGCTGCTGCACAATTAGTAATTAACGTTCATTCATTCGTCCATTCACTCACTGCGTTCTCCTTTTCCCACTGTATTCCCTTTTTGTTCCATCGTGCTGTCTCTGCTCTTCCTGAAATCATTCCTGTTTCTCTAAAACTTCAAACCTCCTGCACCAATACTCATCTCTTCATGTCTTTTATCAATTCTTAATTGCTGCTGCCTTTGTCATTCTGTTTTTCCTGGGCTCCTGTTTTCCATGTAATTACCTCCACATTTGTACAGAACTCTCCCACTTCCCACCACTTATTGTGAGCACGAGAACAGCAATACTGTTCTTTTTCCACAGCTGTGTTAACCTGGCACCTTCAGGGATGTTTAGATGGAAAGATCTCAAGTTTTAAAAAAAAAGAACTACAAGCAATTTTATTTTTTTTACCCTATTGCAAATAAACAGCATTTTTTCCCAAATTATCATTTCAGAGAGGAGGAAATTCTTAGCTCCAATCTGTCTAAATACTTTTTTTTTTCTCAAGAGGAAAGAAAACAAGAAAAAATAATTAATTCTTTAGATTTAAGTTGATTTAGATTAGATATTAGGAAGAAATTCTTCCCTGTGAAGATGGGGAGGTTCTGGCACAGGGTGCCCAGAGAAGCTGTGGATTCCTCATCCCTGGAAGTGTCCAAGGCCAGGCTGGATGGGGTTGGAGCAACCTGTGATGGTGGAAGGTGTCTCTGCCATGGGGATTAGGTGATCTGCAAAGGTCCCTTCCAACCCAAAGGATTGGATCCTTCTGGGAGCATTGGATCCTTCTGGGAGCATTGGATCCTTCTGGGATCCCAGGAATCAACTGTGCATTGGGAACTCCAAAATGAAGCAGCTCCCAGGGTGTTCGGGCTTTCAGTGCTCTTAAAAAGATTATTTTCAGCCCTGAAGTCTGAAATGGATTTAGGCAGAATCCACACACCGAAATCTGCCAGCCAAATCCTGGAAATCTCCGCTCAGCTGCATTACCATGGAAACAAGAGAATTTTTCTGGAGTTTGCAGCAAAGTTGGTGGCAAAAGGAGCTGCTGGCTCCTCTTGGAGAGGGGTTGGGGGTCAGTGGGAGACTCCTTTTTCTCCCTAATCTGGGACAGCAAGGAGATACCGACTCTCTTGGATCCAGCCCTAAGTATCCAGGCTTAGACCTCTTCTCTGGGAAGCAGCAACCACAACCTCCAGATTCCCTCAGGACAACTGAATTTATCGCCCTGATGCCTTAAATGGCTCCCTAGAAACAGATCCTAGACAGGAATAAAGGAATAAAGGAGGGATTGATTGGAAAAGCCTTCAGAGGTCACACTCTGGGCTCCAGAGGCTCCTGCCTCAGTGCATCCCAACATGGACAATGACAGCTCCCGAGTTCTTCCCACTTTGATATCAGCATCAATTGCCCAAGCAGAAGCCAGGCAAGGATGGAATTTGCCCAAGCTTGCCCCCCTGTACCCAAGATGAAGGTTTGCAGTTGTTGGGCCCAGGAGGGTCTGGGTGTCCTTGGAGAGCGAGCTGGAGAGGCTTTGTTATGTCAGTGTGAGCATGAGAGAACAGCACTGAACGAGCTCCAGGGAGCTGCAGAGTTACACTGGGCAGGGCAGGGGTGGAAAATGTAAAAATTAAACCCTAGGGCATCATCTCCACTCTCTTCTCTGCATTTAATCTTGGCTTCCCCGGAGCTGGAGTTCTCCAGGCAGGAGTTTCCAGCAGGAGCTCATTGCCATTCCCCAGCAGTGTCACCAGCATTCCCTCGGTGCCCAGCCCAGCAGGGATCTGCCTCGGGGGATGTGATGGCACCACGAGGGATCAATACCAAAAAGTTTGCACAAACTCAGTGGTAGGATGATATTGATGGACAAAGATCTCCCTCCACAGCACGTGGGGGAAAATCAGAGGGTTTGGGAACGTGGAACTCCCAAGTTTCATGCAGTGGTCTTAAAAAAAAGTAAGAATCTGTTGTATTTTCCCTGATTAAAAAACCCAAAAATCTCTAAATAATAATAAGAATTATTAAAATTCATCATGAATGTGAAACACAAAATTTCGTGCAGTGGTCTTAAAAAAAATGTAAGACTCTGTTGTATTTTCCCTGATTAAAAAAAAAAATTCCCTAAATAATAATAATAATTATTAAAATTCATCATGAATGTGGAACTCCAAGTTTCATACACTGGGCTTAAAAAAAATGTTAAAATTTGTTGACTTTTCCCTGATTAAAAAAAAAAAATCCCTGAATAATAAGAAGAATTATTAAAATTCATCATGAATGTGGAACTCCAAGTTTCATGCAGTGGGCTTTAAAAAAAAAGTAAGAATCTGTTGTATTTTCCCTGATAAAAATAATGTTTCCCTAAATAATAATAAGAATTAATAAAATTCATCGTGATTATTACAGATTTTAAGGGTAAATGAAAAGAATGATGAAATATTTTTAGGTATAACCGCTCTCCCACTAAATAAATTTATTAGGAAGTGCTTCTCCTGTGAAAATAATTCCAGGTTTTGGGGTTTCAGGTAAAGGAAGGAAGGGAGCAGAGGATGGGTGGATGGGGGAGAAGGAGGTTTTGGGGCATCAGGATTTGGCTCCTTCCACCCCACGGTCACTGCTCAGCTGGGAAGAGGAGGAAGTTTGCAAGTGGATCATAAGTGTGTGGCATTTAAGGAGCTCATGGAATTAATTCCATGTTGCTTTCCAAGCTGGGAGCTCAATGGGAAATGTGGATGAAGAATTGCACTTTATAAAACAGGCAGTTTGGGGTTTTCTTATACAAACTTGGAATAAAATGTCTCAGACACAGCCAGAACTCTCAAGGAATTCTATCACATCCTTGCATCTTCCCTTCCTTGAGGGATTTTGATATAATAGGAATAATTTCTAGGCTGTAGAGACTCAAGGCCAGGCATTTTTTTGCCCTGCCATGTTCACATCAGTGATATAAAAATTAAATCATCACTAGCAGGAAAGAGGGAAGAGAAGCAGCCCAGAGGGAACTATTTTCTTAATATATTTGTCCACTTGCTAGTCAATAAAAAATACCAGTCCTGATTGATTTCCAGCAATAGCAGTTGTGGGTTTCATTGTTTTTTCTTTAATTTTCTATTTCAATGAGAAAAGAGGGCACGAAAGAAAATAAAGGGATTGGCACTACTTTTCCTCATGAGGCACAAACCTTTGCCTGCACTCTGTGCTTCCAAAGAGCACAGGTCAAAACTCTAAAAACCATTTAGAGCTTGTAGAAATTGGGTGGATTTTTTTGTCCTCAGTGCAAAAGTTGGGTGAAAACTGATTATTTTTAGAAAGAAGAATGGTTTATCTGATGTTGTCATCAAGGTGATCTTTTTTGGGCATTTAATAAATAAAATATAGAATAAAAATAAATCTTTTCACGTTGCTGTGAGGATGTTCAGGGAGAAACTTGGGGGATTTTTAGGCTTTCTCTGGAAATATCTCAGCAAAATTAAGTAAAACTAATTAAAACTTGAGAACTAATTGAGAATGAGAACTAATGAGAATTAATAAAAACATGAGCCAGTGTGATTTGCATTTTTTAATGGCACCTTAGCCTTGGTCCCCATTCCCAAATTTCAGGATCCTAAATCTCAAGGTAATTTTATTATATTTCTATTTCTATTTATATTTATGGCCTCAACTGTTGATGATCTCAGCGGGTTTTTCCAATCTTAATGATTCTATAATATAAATATAATATTCCTGTAGAGGGTGAGGAGCATCCTGGTTTTTCATATCAAAAAAACTTCAGGAAAATATTGGTGACTGTTCTGTACCAACTTTAGCAGCTGAACCTTTGCGAGTGAGATGTGAATGTGACATTAAAATGCTCCCAAACCCTGCGTAGGGAAGTGTTTCATGAGTAACTGCTAATATTGCACAGCCACAGCTGTCAAGATGAAACAGGACAAAAGTGGCAGGAAAATCGTGTTCTCATCTTTTAAGAGATTAAAAAACCCAGCCCGAGGAAAAGCAGATTAACCAGTGCAAAAAGCACTTGGCAGTGGCCACCCTGGTTCATTCTGATATTTGTCTGAATGATTTCCAGACTCGTATTTGGTGTGAGAGGGCTCCAACACACTCAAGAAACCGAAAGAAGTGTTTTCACTCCGCGAACTTCAGCGGCGACAAATCTGAAAAGTAGCCTTAATGTCACCACCTCTTGGTGACAAAGTGGGAGAAAAATGTGTTTTTAAAGGCTTGGGATTCATCCTGGATAAATCAGGAGCAGAGAGGGGAAGGAGCCAGCTCTTGTGGAAGCAAATCCTGCGACTCCTCCGCGCCCCGAACGCCTCAATGGCAGCGCCACAAACCCGCGGCCTCACGTTCCCTTCCCGGGAGCTCTCTGGCCACTTTACAAATCTGATTTCCTGCAAGTGTTTGGGACCACGTTGGCTGACGGCGAGGCAGAAGTGGAATGCTAATGACTCCTGGCTGCAAATGCGGCAGATGAAAACTCTTTCAATCCAAGGCGAAGTGTCGACTTTAATAAAGCAGTGTCATGCCAGGCCTCCCCCATCGCTGGCCTGCGGTGACATGAAAAATTATAATGGGGGAAATGCAGAACTTTGCAGATATAAATAACTGGAGACTCTGAGAGAAAATTTCCAACTGGGGCGGCGGAAAAATGTAAACATTTGTTAAGGAGCTGCAGTGAAGGAGATTATTGCCACCTATTGACAACAGCGCTAAAATAACTCGGCCTGTTTGCTCCTGGTGAATAGGAATTCCTCCTTTGCAGCAGGCTGTTCCTGTTGGATTTGTGTGGCAGGGGATACAGGGATTGGGAATAGCAGAGGATTTGATGGATAGGACCCCATCTGAGGGAAATTTTTAAATAATCCAAGCATCTAAAGAGGTGGTTTAACAGTAATTGGACACTTGGCAAACCAGGCCGGAGGGATGGAGCAGGCACAGAGGAGGGGAATGTGGTAAATCCATGGAGTGAATGCTGTCATCTCACAGGAGCAGTGGTGTTTCTTCCATAGGATTTGTCCCTGGAGCTGCTGGATGGATCCCACTGCTGCCTGTGGCTCCTGCTCCGGGAGTGCTCAGCTGGAGATGGCTCAGACACCACCTGGAATGAACTTAAAACCTGGATTGGAGAATGAACACAACTGCAAATCAATCAAAAATAAGCAGCATTTAGCCATGCGAGGTCTGAAATCTGGGTAATTCCTTGCCAGGAATGCTGATCCTGTCCTTAGGCTGATTTCAGCCCAGCTCCTCTGCTGCTCTTGGACAGGCAGACACGACACACACAGACAGAGTTTCAGACAATGTATAAAAAAGCCTTTATTAAACAAAGCAGACTATTTTTATAGACTTTTGGATGTTATTATTCATGTTGCATAATTATTGGTTACTATATTAATACAGTAGATTTATTGGCTACTGTTAACTGCAATATACTACTATTGGTTACTTACGGCATAAGTATTCAAGAATTCAGAAAAATACCAGGAGCAGATATTTTGTTGTTTTTCTCTTAGTATTTAACTTTTTTGTTTCTGTTGATACTACATTTATAAGGGTAAAAACTAATTGTTTTTCTTCTTTCAGGTTTTTCTCACAGTCCTTCTCCAGCCAGAGTAACAGGTCTAAGCCATGATTTTACAAAGGCAACAAGGCTTTATAAAATGAAAGTTGTACCTCTATGCAATACTCCTCAGAGCAGCCTCTGTGTGACAATCTCCCTCCTTCCCAGTGTCCTTTCAGCGTTTCAGATCTGAGCCCTCTCCCCCTCCGCCTGTCAGGGGCTCAGTTTATTACTGTGTACATCCAGTGTGATTCATTCCTGACAGCCCACTGATTTCTGATCTAATTTGGGTCAGACAGTGCAGATGGAGACCAGTACCCTGCCCTGTCTTATCCTGTCCCCAAATTCATTTGCTATTCAGTGGAAATCCAAGCCCAGAAATTTTTATCTTTCGCTTGTCTCTCAAGAATTCCCTCTCTGAACCACATGCCCTTAGCTCTGTTGGACAGCTTGGTTAAAAAGAAAAACTCCAAGAGCATGGAACACTGTCCTGCCACAGAGCAAGATCTGCACAGCCTTTGCTGTGGGTATTAAAAAATATTCATTACTATTCAGGTGTTCTTTAGTCGTTCCATTTTGGGAATAGGTTAAAATGAATGTTGTTTGAATAATCTGTGTCGTGGGAGTGGATTTGAGGTTCTGTGATTCACATTCTGCTTCCTGGGGAAAGGTCAGATTCACTGCTCAGCGTCTCGTGAAGTTGCATCAATTTTGGTTTTATTTTTTAAAAGTGTGAGCTGAATAGAAATGATATTTGGATTACAGTGTCCAGCTGGAAGATTTTCTCTGGTGTAAAGATAATATCCAGATAGTTCAGGTCTCAGGACCTGCTGCATACAGAGATTTTGGCTTTTCCTTTGAGGCCCCTGATCCATAAGCATTGAAGATCCATTACTCCTGAACTAGAAAAAAACCAATACCAATTTTATTATAAAATGCTGCTCTTCTTACCTTTTCCTCATCCATTTGTTTCATCTCAAGTAGGTTCTCACTGTTGATTTTATCACCCCAGCCATGCTAGAATTCCTGCTGGATCTCCCTACCATGAAGTAAGTCTTTGGCTTGTAAATGAATCATTCCAGTTCCCCTTCCTCGTTACTCTCTCAGTATAAGCAATTTGATTTTTAATTTCCTTTTCTGATCCTTTTGTTTATTCATTTTGCTTTCCAAAATGAGAAATTGTGGAAGAGAAAAGGGTGCTCCTTTTTGACTCTTTTTATTTCAAGGATAGGTTGGATGGGGCCTCTTGGTTTTTCTAATGCCAAGCCCCAGTTCCTTTGATCATGGAATCACAGGATGGTTTGGGTTGGAAGGGATCTTAAATACCCACCTAATTCCACCTCTCAGGCAGGGATGTCCCACTTCCTCCCAAAACTTTGGACCTGCCCAACTTCCAAAATTATGTGTGATTTTAAACTTATTTTTTGTACTAGTGTTTTTCAACAGCTTTAATTTCCATCCTGAAGAACAACAGGATTCTTTCTTCACACAGGGTTAACTTTCTAGGGGAGAAAAAAGTAATTTTTCAAGGCTGTGACATGAAAAAGTACTAATTTTCTATTGTAGACGTGAATTTCTACAAAACTTAGAAGAATCTCCGAAGCTGCAAGAACCCCAAGCAATTCTCTTCCACCTCCCACAGCAGTTTTAATAAAAAAAATCACTTGGTTTAGTTGGGTCAATTTAGATTATTTGGCACTTTGGAGAAAAAATGGCTCTAAAGTGGTTGTCACTGCATTTAAAAAATGCAATTTCTGGTCCTTGGCTTTCTGTGACCTTTGCCCACTCTGTACCAGGGTAATTGAAGCCTTTCATTGCTGTTGCTTTTTAACTTCACCATGTTCCTAATTTTTGTGATCTTTTCTGTAACAGACCTAATTCCTCCCTTCTTCAGCCTCAAGTTTCTAGATTTAGCAGCTATTTTTATTTTTTCTCATCTGTGTTCAGTTCCTGCATTCTAAATCTCTACAGTTCCCAAACACATTTTTCTATCACTTATTTTCCCCTCATATTAATTTCTCCTCGACTGCTACGATAACAGCACAATAATGTTACTGACTTTGGGGTTTTTTCCAAAAAACCTGTGAAGGAATAGAATATTTGATGTCTTAGGTAGATCTAACTCATGCAGAAAAATGTATTCTAGTCCAAGTTTGTGCGCT
The DNA here is from genome assembly GCA_013396875.1 of Vireo altiloquus. Taxonomy (NCBI): domain Eukaryota; kingdom Metazoa; phylum Chordata; class Aves; order Passeriformes; family Vireonidae; genus Vireo; species Vireo altiloquus. Next base: position 737,357 of record VZRF01001108.1, on the reverse strand, counting down.
GGGAACGGAACAGCTCCTGCAAGATGGAGAGGCTGCAAAGAGCAGAATCAGTTTCTTCAGTGAGGTTCTTGACATGATTTCTTAAAATTGCTTTGAAAACCAAGCCAAGAATTGCCTGGAATTCCCAAGAACTCAGGAAAGTGCTGGTCAGAATCAAAATTAAAAAAAAACCCAAAACACCCCAAAAACCCCAAACCAACCAACCAAAGAAATCCCAACAAAACTCAAACTTCCTTATGCAATTTTATTGAACGGGATCCTGACCAAATGCTGACTAAAATTTTAGTGTTTGGTCTGGTGTTAGAGACCTAATTCTCTAATTCGGGAATCTTGGAATAGTTAAGGATGGAAAAGATCCTCAAAGTCGTCAAGTCCAACCTTTGACCAAACACGACCCTGCTTGCTAAAGTGAAGAAAGTTCCACATCCACTCATTCCATGATCTGATGAAAAGAGGGGAAAAAATGCTAAACACAGTAAAATCTAAATTTTTGCAACTGGATGTTTTGGAGAAGTCATTTTAAACTAAGAACTCGGCAAGGTTGGACTCTGAATCCACTCACTTCCCAAATTACTCTTCGTAGCTCCAGCTTTGAGTGCTAAATTTGAAAGAAAGAGCCCTCACAAGAAGGGATTTCCTTGAAGAGCAACGCAGATGGCAGCAATGAGAGCAGAAACAAAGCAGATGAACAAATCAAAGCTACAAATCCTGAGCCCAAAGTCCGCGTGAACGGGATCTGCTCTTGTGTGCAATCCTACAACTTCTTAATTGGCCTCCAATATTTGCCTGAAAATTTCTGGTCAACAGAAAATCAAAGGGAATGGTGGAATAATTGCGGCGCAGCCTAATTAATTGACTTTCCTGGTGGCTATAAAATGCTACAAAACTTCCCCAAGCAGAATTTCAGAGCTGCTAATAAGTGATGGCAGGTGCTGAAGGTGACATTGACAGCCAGGCAAGAAATACGGCCACGCGCCCTGGCATTATTGGATATTAGAGGTTCTGCCTTCCAAATGTCATATTTTAAATGTCATTGTATTTGCAGAGAGGAAAAAAATAAAATTTTAATGCTGTTTTAGTCGTCTACCTCTGATTGAGCCTTAAAATAATGTCAATTTTTACGAACACTTTTAATAGTATGCAAAAGTAATTATCTGCAGTCTCTGAGGCTCAGTATCCTTTAATAATGAACTGAGTCATTCCATATCCCAAATTTATAAATGGCTATTTGCAGACTGGAGGGGAGCATAGACATCAGACCTATGTAGGAATAGTCAAGCACCGCGAAATTCTTTGAGAAGTAGCAGATTCAGATTAATTTATCTGTAAATTATGAGTTGCATTTACCAGTCCTGAAGCCAAATTTGACCCAAACATCCATTCTGGGTCCAGTTACATTTTATAGTGAATTTGGTGGGATTTAAGCAACCATATAACCCTGATTTTACAGCCAGTTTAATTTCATGGTGTCAAAACCTGTTAGGTTAAGGCATTAGTGATGGTTTAGTCTTTAAATATTTAAGATGCAAGATAAGCCCAGCTCATCTCTGTAGGTCACACAGAGGGTGGTGATTCAGAGTGGGTGATTCAGACCTTCCCAAACCAACTATCCTGAGGTAATTCCTGATCATTTCATAGAGCCAGCAATTTCAAACAACACCCAGACAATTATTTTCTACTCAACATCTAAAGAATAACATCTGGTCTTGCAAAGCACAAGAAGTGAAACGGAATCTCAGGTTGGAAAGGCTGTAAAAATTAACACTCGATCTTCAAAAGCGAGAGGGGTCTAATCAGAATCGCTTATCACAAGTTTTGCTGCTCTTATTTGCTGTGATCCACGCAAAAGATGATGATCTGAGGGTCTGAGCATCCTCTGGAACAGCGGCAGGCAACTTTTAGGAGAGGAAAGATAAGTTTTGCCTCGTTCCTCACCCCCATCCTGTGCACCACGGCGCTCCTGGATCATCCCCATTTGAACCTCACTTCCAATCATCACTTGGTGTTCCTCCCTTTCATAATTTGCTGTGGGTTCCCTCATTAGCAAAGCCTTGCTTACAAAACCATCACCCTGCTGTTGTGCTTTCCCAGGGCTGCCCTGACTCCCAGCTCCTCCAGGCTGGGATTCCAACCACGAGCTGGAAGCAGCTCAGGATTCAGCCCAAACATGGCAATGGGAAGCTGGCTCGGGGAGCAATTAGGGAGCAGAATGAATGGAAATGACTTTTGAAAAAAGACAATGAGCCAATTGGTGTTATTATCCCGCTCTGGCAGGATTCAGGTTGTTTGGCAGCGAGCCAGAGGGATAGGTTTGGTTCCTTTCTCTCTTTGATTGCCTTCAAACGTCAGGCCCAATAAAAACAATTTCACTTATCCCACCAGCATTTGCCAAACAAACGTGTTCAGCCCCTCTGGATATTCTTAACCCCCTCGTAAGGGGGTGACCCCACAGCATCATCTCAATGGTTAAAAAAATAAATCCTTATAATTATTCCAATTTAAATCCCTGTGTTCTACCTCTGGCTGTCACAGCACTGGGTCCATCTTTTCTCCACCCTCACCACAATTCCATGAGGTTCCATAACTTCCCTGCAGCCTGGTGGGCTCAGAACTTTGGGATTCTCCCTTTCCCTGAACCGTGGAAAGAGTGAAACTCTTTCGTTCTATTTTTGCATCACCTGCAATTGCATTTCAGGATTGATTGCTGCCTGAAAATGGGCTGATTTGCCAAAAAAACCTAGATTGATATTTGTGAAATAGGATACCAACTTCAAATCAAAACATGCAAATCACGTAGTGGAAATATCTGATTTCTCTGCAGACATTTCATGTCATTATTCCATCTTTTTACTGGCTAAGTCAGCCCTGGAGTCAGTAGAACATCAGTGGTTAATAAAAAGCAAGTTGTTAATTTTTAGTTTGTAGATTTGGGTGGCTGAGTCGCAGCCTTTATTCTGTGTCCCATTCAAGATTTTTTCTTTAAAGGATCCAATTTGTTACTAAAAAATTTGTTGATATTTTGTATTACTGAAAGAAAAATCCTTATCCTTGATTCCCTGATCCTTTAAATGAAAGCAAAACCCTCTGCCCTTGGGTTTTACCCTGCTCAGTCCCTCCTAACACCAGGAGCATTGGAAACTGTCTGAAATATTTTTCATGCCAAAATACCCAAATTCAGCATGAAATCTTTCAGCCATCAACAATATTTTCTTTACCATAAAGGGAAGGAGAACCTAAATATCTCGTAAGCCATTGAAGATTCATTCAGCTGAGCAACTGACCTGCTTTGGGAGGTAGTAAATGATTATGGTCATTGTCACAGCTAAATTAAATGTTCACAGCTTATCAATTGACCAGATTCTTCTTTACCTGTTGCTTCCCTTGCTCTGCAGAACCTACTCACGACAACAAAAAACCCCCATTTTTTTCAGGACTATATAATGGTTTTGTCAAACAAAACTACACCACTAATTTATTCATCATAATTGAAGGAAACATTTTGTAGGTTTTTCCTATAGAAGAGTAATTTACTCTCCTGAAGCCACTTCCAAGACCTGAATTAATGACCAGTGAGAAGCACATTAGTGGATTAGGATGAACTCTCATTGAGTTAATTGACTTTCAAGCCAAGACTGTGGCCTAATTTCTGTTTACATCTTCAAAAACTCTACCCTGGTAAAGCGCAAAGAGTCCTGGCCAAGCTCCTCCTGCTGTGCCACACTAAACTCAGTGACAGCAGAGCCAAAATTAAGCTGAACAAGATGTTTATTCTTGTAGGTTTTGGGGTTTTGTTCCTCTTGTTGAGGTTTTTTGGGTGGTGAGGGTTAATCCTTAATGTACAAAATGTTGACAATGACTATTCCTATTATTTAAACATAGAGTTATTTCTATTTTACATATAATTTTATTATAGGTGTCCTGCCATTGATCAGATTTTATCCAAAGCACCCAGAACACAACTCATGGTTCATGATGGTGAGGATGTGAAGAAAGGTGAATTATTACTATTATCATCCATGAAAACACTGTATGGACACCAAAATTCACTGATTAGATGTCATTTACTCAACTTTTTCAAGTTCCAGGATACAAAGAGGAATATGGAATGTGCCAAATATCAGGGATAGGAGAGCCTTCCCTGAGTGCCATGGACACAATCATTGAAGCTGAAGGCTTTGCAGGGTTAAATCTTATTTTACTCTTTTAATTACTGGTAAATTACTATACTAATTTAGCAGAGTAGATTATTCAATGTAGTTTAACTCCCCAAAACAGAAGGTTGATCTCACTTCCTTTGCAGAACTATCCCACAGCCCAATAAATTTCTGTCAAGGTGGAGCTGAAATTTTTCTTCCCCTCTTTTTCAGCCTATCACCTCTCCTAAAGCCCAAGTGTCACAATAAATAATCCTTTTATCCCCTTTACACACATTTATTTGTTTATTGGGATGTGTTCTCTCCTCCCAACCTCTGCCATCCACACCAGCCAGTCCCTCCTGGTTCATGGTCCCTCTTTATCTTTCAGCTTCCTGGGGCTTTCTGGAAAACAATAGGCTTAAATCCAGAATTTTTCAACCTCATTTTACTTTTTTCCATGCACAAACTCCTTGATATGTCACAGTTTATTCTCACAAAGCAGAGTAAAATAAAATCTATAAAATAATGGCTCTCAGGCCTAAATTCCAACAACCAGGTTGGTCAAGAGGAAAGCAGAAACACTCAGGTATGGTTTGGATTGAGGAAAATCTCTAATTCTCCATTATAATTCACTTCACCTGCCTTTTCCCTGAGGTTTCTCGGAAAGCTGGATGCAAAAAACAAGGATAATTCCGAGTGCTTGGTAACATCCTCCCCTGAAATGCCACAGCCAGGGGCTTTTGAGGGTCCCAGGGCTCCTGAGCACGGTGCCTTTTCCCACCTGGAGGGAGCAGCAGCCCCTCGAATTCCCTTAAAATGGGGTAAGAGCAGCCTTTCACTGGAGTCACAGCCCCAGCAACCCCTCAGAATTCCCTTAAAATGGGGTAAGAGCAGGCCTTCACTGGAGTTACACCCCAGCAGCCCCTCGAATTCCCTTAAAATGGGGTAAGAGCAGCCTTTCACGGGAGTCACAGCCCCAGCAACCCCTCAGAATTCCCTGGAAATGGAATAAGAGCAGGCTTTCACTGGAGTTACAGCAACCCCTCAGAATTCCCTTAAAATGGGGTAAGAGCAGCCTTTCACTGGAGTCACAGCCCCAGCAACCCCTCAGAATTCCCAGAAAAGGGGATGAGAGCAGCCCCTCAGAATTCCCTTAAAATGAGATAAGAGCAGCCTTTCACTGGAGTTACACCCCCATTAGCCCCTCAGAATTCCCTGGAAATGGGATAAGAGCAGCCCTTCGCTCCAGTTCCACCCCCAGCCGCCCTCATGGCCCGGGGGTTTTGCTGTGCTCAGCTTGATTGTCACTTTTGGTGATTAAATTACCTGATGTTACCCACGCCGACATCCTGAGAGCTTCCTTCCCCTAAATGGGCCATAACTTAACAGCTGTGCTCGTTCTGCTTCCCTCATTCCCCGCATCCAACCCCGCCAGCATCTGCTGCTCCATCCCCCTCCCCGAGCACCAACCTTCCCAGCAGAAATTACTTGGTTTAGAGTGATTTTTCCCTACCTGTGGCTCGTTTTTCTCATTTTCCTTCTCGGGCAGTATTTTAGAGCTGCTCTCCCTGGGCAGGGCAGGTCTCTGTCATCCTGTCCTTGGCTGCTTCATCTCCACCACCCTCCCAGCAGGGCTTTGGAGGATCTTTTCCACCTTCTTTTCTTTTTTTTGGTGAAAGCCTCACCTGAGCCCACAATAAGTTCCTGGCACCCCCCTTGTGCTGTGTTAATTAGCTCCATGTGTAAATTAATCACCCAGTTAGAGAAAACGAAGTGAGTGGCTCTCCAGCCTTTGATATTCCATGGAATTATTTTAATATCACATTAGGTGACTGTTTCTATTATGGAGTTTGGTTGGGGTTTTTTTTTCTCCTCACATCAACTCTTCTTGAAATATCTCAGCTGTAAAAATCATTCTGAAAGGTTTAGACTTCATGAACACACAGAAATTTTGATTGCTTGGTTAAATCTCTCCCAAAAGCAAACACAGGAAAGGTATCCCAGCCTGTCCAAGCCCAGACTTGGCCTCAAGGAAAAATCCTGGAAGAAATTAGGGAAGAGACAGCCAGGGAACATTCAGATATTATAAAGTCTCTGTCCCTGGGAATAAAAAATAATTTAAACATGTTAACAGTACTGTTAGTGAAATATCCTGCCACTCAATTCAGGTTACAGCACATTTTTAAAATGCAAAGAAGCTTTGCAAATATAAAAGTCTTTCATTCCCTCCTCTCCAAAACCTGTAGCTAAGACAATTTCTTACTATATTCCTTTTCTCCACCACCTCCTATTCCCTCCCCTTTCCAACCTCCACTAATGATGTGTATTTACCAAGAAATGGTTGGATTTGATGATCTCCTCTTTTCCAACCTCAGTGATTCTCGGATTCTGTGAAGTTTTGTGGCTCTGTGGTGAGATGGGACCAGCATGGACCCACTTGACCTTTTGAGACCTTTCTGGCCACGATCCCGTGGCTCTGGACTCTCCACCCTGGCTACTGACCCAAAGCAACACCTCACTCCAGCCAGGTGCCAGCTGTGCCATGCAGGACAGCTGTGGGTGGCCCCAGGGCCCTGTTCTTCCATCTGTGCCTGCTGATCTTCCTTCTCAGTGTCTCATGGCAGGAAAAATGAAACAGGAAAACTTTCTGCTGCTTCAGGATTTGTTTATTTTTTTCTTGTCAAAGTTTCAGGAACACAGCCTCTGCTGCAGCTTCCAGGGGCACAAATGGCTGCTGCTGCCCAGTGCAGAGGGTTTATATACCTTTTTTATCACCAAATAGAAAGATTTTACATATTTTATTTTGTCTTTAAAACCAGTATCTATCGATTTTATTAACATGTCTCTTTTACACTAGATTCTTTCTACCAGTTACTAAATCACAGGAACTTAGGTCAGAGAAGAAAGGAAGAAGGAGAAGGAGAAGGAGAAGGAGAAGGAGAAGGAGAAGGAGAAGGAGAAGGAGAAGGAGAAGGAGAAGGAGAAGGAGAAGGAGAAGGAGAAGGAGAAGGAGAAGGAGAAGGAGAAGGAGAAGGAGAAGGAGAAGGAGAAGGAGCCAACACCTGAATTCTCCATGTTGTCTCTATATTAATATATAGAGCAAAATCTAAAACTGCAAACACATTTTCTGTGGTGCACTAAACAATGATCTCTTCATTTCTTAGGTGCTCTCAGTTCACCCAGAAGTGGGGGAAGATTATCCCACGGACTTAGTTCATAGGCTAAACCTTTTTGGGATACTCTAGAGATAAAAGGTGTCCCTAGAGGGTCAGGAGAAGTTTTCTGGCTTCCCTGTGCTCCAACAGACAGCTTCTCTGGGATGAGCTGCCCTGAGCTCCCTTCTCCTGCTGTACATTGGAGACCTTGTAGGTGTTTTCTCCATCCCCTGGAGTTCAGTTCCATACTGCAGCACTGCACCTCGCTGCAAAGAGCAGCTTCTCCCCCTCCCTGCTCCTTTGGAGCATGCACAGAACAGCTGTCTTTAACATTCCTTGAAGGGTTGCGTCATCTCAGCAATAGCAGGGAGCACTTGGGAGTTGAGTGCATTACAAAGTCTAATAACAGCAGCAATAATAGCAGGGAGCAGTGAGAGCTCAAGGATGCTGTGACTTTGAGCGAGCTCTGCTCCAGCTCTGAGAGGCTCTGCTGCAGTTCTGAGAAGCCTCTGGTGCCTCTTGGGTTCCAACACATCTCAGGGAACACAAATTCAGGATTTTCTTTCCAGAGGGTGAGGCTGAGTGAGGCCTGTGCTGAGTGCAGTAAAGGTGTTTGCAAACTGAAGGGTTTTCAGTCAACTAAACGAGTTTTTCCACCTTTTCACAGACCCAGGTGCTGTTTTCATTAAACTTTGCACACTTTTGATGTGATCTCACCTTGGAAGGAAGAAGCAGGTCAGCTAAAAGGAAGACCAAGATCTCTCCTTCAGGCCAAGTGTTGTTGTTGACACCTATAGACCCAGGGGTTTGGTGTTTGATAGTTGATAAGACATTTCTGATCTGTGCACGACCTTCCCATGCAGAAAATTATCACAGGATGCACCATGAGAACCCAGCGAGGATGATTTAGGGAAAGCTGGGGTGGGATTGACCCTTGGAACATCACTGGACAAAAAGTGGGCCCAGGTCGGCCTGGAGAAGGAGGAAGGGCTCCAGTGACAGCCAAAACCTCTTCCATTCAGGGTTCTGAGTCAGCCTGAACTGCCTGAAGGGAAGCCAAAGCAGCTTGAAAGTTGAGAGATGCATTCTACATGTGACACCGATGGAATGGGAAACCAAAGGGATGGATCTCAAAGCTTTGGCCAAAAAAATCCTGCGTGATGAATGACAAAAGCTGAGATCAAATGTGCTGCTTTTCATAACCATTTCTAAGGCCCTGAAATTAGTACAATTTCAATGGGAAGCTAACTCTGAAATATCATGCCCAGCTCCAGAAATCTCCCTCTGTAGGGAAGATTCACTGCAGGGAGATCCCGTGGGACAGATAGAAGCTGACAATTTAATAAATGAAGATGGAAGCAGAACAAGCTGACATCTTAATCAGCTCTTCTCCTGGAAACAAAGGCACTGCACAATTTCCTTCCTTATCCACCTCTTTCTCAACACCAGTTGATCATATCTGGCCACAGAAATTACTCTTTGACCTCTCTGGCAGCTGCTGCTGTTTGCAGCAATTTGTTTTTGCTACAGCTTGTGTTTTCAGGGAGGGAGAAAAAAAAAAAACCCCAGCAGCACTTCACAGCTCTACATAAAAATTGTCAGAGACCCAAATGCATGAATATCACTCCCTTTAGTAAGCCTCTGCTCAAATAAACAGCTCTCAGCACGTTTGCAACCTGCAACCACCACGAGCAGCTACGAGAGGAGCTCTGAGCAGCAGCCTCTGCTCTAATTGCTTTCCACTCCACCAGCAACCAGCAGGTCTGCTCCCACTGGTGGGCCAGGACAATTCCAGGCAGGAATTTTTAATGTTTCCATCCAAATCGTGCTCCGTGGCAAGCCGGTCCTTGAATTGCTGACACTCTATTGAGGTGAATTCATAAAGCTCCTAAAATTCAGAGGATTTGGGGATGCCAGCCCGGGGAGCCAGCACAAAGCCAGGCTGGAAGTGGGGGAATGATTCACTTGGGAGAGGCTCCTGAAGCACACATCAAATTTTCATAAGTCTTTGACTCTCTTTTGGAAATGCCATCTCCTAAGGACACCGTGCAAAGATGCTGTTCCTCCTATTAGCTGTCACTTTAAAATGCTGAGGTTCTCAGCTCGTGGTGCCTGATAAGCTGTCAGAGAAGAGCTTAAAATGCCAGGGAAGAGCATTCTGCAGCTGGGATGATGTTGGGATGTGCAGCACCTGCTCCTGCTTTCAGCTGCCACAGGAAAGATTTCCCTGACTTCGGGGTCGGATGAGAAACCCAAACATTTATGGAGCTGAACTATTCTTTTCAAAGCAATTCGTCTAAAAAATGGCTGTGTGCTCAGCAAAGTCCTTCTGCACCTTTCCAGGCCAAAAATCCCACCCGAAAAACCGATTTTGCACATAACAGATCAGTGTTCAAGGGCGAGGCAGAAGGGTGGAGCTGGCAGGTCGAGGATGAGATCCTTACAGGCTCATTAAGGCTGGAAAAAACCTCCAAGTTCATCAAGCCCAACACCAAACTCCCCTGCACACACACTAAATCCCCCTGGTTTGGGATTTAACACACTTTTAGTGTCCTGGCCACTCCACTGGGCTCTGCACCCTTGCTTTTACACAAATGCACTCACATCAAACCAACCACCACTTATAAACTCACAACACTTCCAGGTTTATTTTTTGTGACGGGAAAAACCCAACCAGCAGAGCACAGAAGGTGACTTTGGGGAACGGCTGAATTAATAAAGGAATGTCTGCAGGAAGATGGGATTATTTGCAGAGGGAAACAGCCAGAAAAAGTCTTTCTGTGCCAATCTAAATCAGGTCTCAGCCTGAAGCAGCGACGAGCTGCAGGGATTTCCATGGCTGCTCCTGGAAGGATAAATAATGCAGGGAGTGTGCACACACCTGGCTGGGAATCACAGCACTCCTGTGACAGGAAAACAAGGCTTTTCATGGCCCAGGGGTGCCCCCAGAATGTGATACAGCAGGAAAAGCTAAATTAGGAGCAAGGGACTAAAGTAAACTTGGTTTGCAGGTGCAGAGTGCCAAATGTAATCTAATTTTTCACTCCTTGCCACTGGCAGGGGCATCCCCCTCTAGACCAGGTTGCTCCAAGCCTTGTCCTGCCTGGCCTTGGATGCTTCATTATTCCTAGAGGAAACTGTAGTTTCCTTTCCATGGGAAGGATGCTGGAGGTACTTAATTAATAAAAATCTGTTTCTGCTGTCCCCCAAATCTCAGACACGATGAGTTTATTTTCATTGTTACCTGTTGGTGGAAGAGATCAGCCTTAGCTAAAGCCTGATCTTCCCCCTTCTCCCCTGGCCATCTCCTTGTTAAATCTCACTGACTGCAAGGACATTTTTATTTTCAGATTGATGCACAACACAGAGGAACTTCTGATATTTCACCCCATGGGCCCAGTTCACCCCAAATCTGCTTTGCTGCAGGACTTTCAGGGATTGCAGGAAGCACAGCAATGCCATGGGAGCAAGAATCACTGGCACAGGGATGCTGAAAGTCAGCACTGGACACAAAATTTTCTTCTGAGACTCCTTCATCTATAGTTTCATATCTATTAATTTCCAGCCTCTCTTTGTAAGGGAGATAATTTCCTGTTTTCCAGTTTTCCAGGGATTGTGAGAGGCAAATGAAGAACAATCCCTCCCAGAATAAGGAAATGTTTACATGTAAAATTAGTATTCAGGAGCAAGAGGAGCTGCACAATCTGCTCTGCACGCTTTAAGCCAAGAAATTTCATGTGAACATTGAACTTTTTATTTTTAGTTGTAGCATTGTGCTTGAAGAATTGACAGCTGAGCTCCCTTTTGGGGATTCAGCCTTTCAGCTTTGTATACCAATTTAGTAATAAAATTAACTTTCATAGCACATTTCATGTGCAAACTCTTCTAACAAAATATCACAGTCTCGTTTTGCTGCTGCATCATGAAATTATATTTCCTTGTGCCACACGAATCCCCACTTTTTAGGTTAGAGGCCAAATATTGAATGTAGAACATAAATCCATTAAAAATGGCAATATTAGAGAGGTACCATTTATGAAAGTCTGGGTGTAATTTGGATCATTTTCCTCCCAGTGTGTTGGTAAGAATTAATTCAGTTCAATTAACATCCCAAACTGAGAGAGCTGATAAAACACTGATAGGGAAATATGAAAAATGATCCCCAGCTGCAGTTGGTTGTGCAGAAAAAGCTGAATGAGGAACTGAGCTTCTAAAAATAGGTTTAATTTTTTTTTTTTTTGGAATAGCATTGAATTATTGAATTGGATTCCACGAGTGCAGCCTGGATAATGGATTCAGGAGATTCAGCCCTGAAGGATTTACCAGAAGATCAGATAAATATAGGCAGAGACATGAGGAGGAGAAATATTCAGATATCACCAAGAGCTTCCAAGCAAATCCTTGGGTTTAAAGCCAGGTGAACAGGGGAAAAACTGAACGAAGGAGATGGAGATCAGCTGCTTAATTAGACAAAGCCTTAATTTTAATGAACTTTCCAGAACTACAAGTGGTGTTAAAGACCACAGCAATTTCCACAAGCCAGAACCCAATGGGTTTGGTGAGAATCTTGCCTTCGGCTCTAAAGCTTCTGAGCATTCCCACCATGTCTGAACCCATCCCAGACTTTTCCAGAGAGTTTATTTTGAACACTTGGGCTTTGTTTTCCAAATCCCCACTGCAGAGTGGGCTGGCAGAGCAGTCACTGCTGATAAACCCTGTTGGAGTCTAGGAAAAGCTTGGGAACTTTTCCTGCTCCTCTAGGTGTTTGTTTTACCCTCAGAGCTCCACAAAAAAGGCTTGGCCTGCGAACCAAGCTCGTGGGAGCATTTACCCCCAATTCTGGGTGAGCTGAGAGCACCAAAGGAATGAGGAGATGTTGTTTAGTGCAGCACAGAGTGTGGAGTTGGAGTTTTTAGGTTTTGCTACATATATTATATAGAACCAACATGGAGATTCTAGGCTGTTGGCTTCTTCTTCTGCATCTTCTTCTTTCTTCATCTTCTCTTCCTTTTTCTCTCTGACATGAGTTCCTGTGATTTGTTAATTGGTAAATAGAATTTAGTGTAGAGGAGACATGTCAGTGAGGTTGATATTCACTGGTTTTGGGAACAAAATAAGATAGGTAAAGTTTTCTAACAGGTTGATAATAGATATAAAAGCTACCTGCTTTGGGTAGCCATTGCCATTCTGCCCTCGTGTTCCTGGAGGTCACAGCACAGTCTGTGCCTCCCAAACTTTGATAAGAAAGAAAAATAAACAAGCTTTGAAACAGCAGAAAGAAGCTTCATTTCTTTTTTTCGGGACATGGGACATTGAAATAAGGAACACAGCTGGGCCAGACGTCAGAGTCCAAAGAAGAACATCCCCCCTGACAAAACCCGGCTGAGGGCAGTCAGATTTGAGCAGGAATATTTGGAAGCCAACCTTGTAATGGCCACTTCAGAATTATGAGTGGATGCTTTCCGTTCTTTCATGGCAAACTGGAAGGAATCTCAGCTTTCCTGCTTCCTAGCAAGTTGTGTAAAAGCTAAAAGTGGCAGCTACTCGTGGAGCAAAGGCTGAGCAGTGACAGGTAAACACACCCCTTTGAAGCAATAAAAAAGTATTTCAAAAAAATATAAAAATGAACATTTAATATATAAATAATAATAATATTATTATCATTAATATCATATTTATATTTAAATATAAAGATCAAAATTTCTCAAGCAAGATCGGGAAAGATTTATGGGTCCATGGAAGGGACACTTCTCCCTAAACCAGGTTGCTCCATCCAGCCTGGCCTTGAACACTTCCTGGGATACAATTCCCATCTAATTTCTCCCCACTCTGAGGACTTGTTTATCCTGGTGGAAGTATAACAAAAGTCTCTTTCCTGCTTTTTACCCTCTGTAACCATCACTGGTTAGTGATTATTTCTCACATTCTCTCATGCTCCAAACATTGCCTGGCAGAGTCAGATATTTAGAGGCAGAGGAGGATTTATTTTCCAGGTAACATGGCCCTTTTAATTGCATGTTCACCTGAATTTAGATGAGGATGAATAATGGGATGTCACCCATTTCGTATTCAAATGGGAGGAACTTATCCCACCACAGTGAACTCTCTCTGCACAGCCCAGCCCAGCAAGCAGGAGTGATGGAACAGGGAGAGCAGCAACTGGGAGAGCTGCAGGTAATGAATTTGCCATCAGAAATGCAGCTCTATGTCTGACAGGACCACTGGATTCTGATTTTTGTTAATTGGGAGACCCCTGTGGTGACCTGAGTTAATCAGTGGCTGAGCAGCTCCCTGCCAAGGGGGAATGGATAAAGGTGCACTCAGCTCAAGTCACTGTTAAAATGTGCTGTTGTCCTGAATTTCATGGAATTAAACCCAATCCTCAACATCTCCACGCATCACACAAAGTGTCATTTTCAGAGCACATTTGTGTTTTACACAGTGATGTTTCCTCTTTCCACATTAATTGAGGAATTGTATTGAGAATAACTTGGATTACTGAGGAACAGAGATTTTAGATTAATAGAGAAATAGATATAGTTTTTGTACCTCTGATAATGATTTTTCCAATTAAATTTGCCATCCCAGTTCTTAGATTTCATCAATTAAATTCAGACAGCCAGGGCCACATTATCATAACATTCATATGGCTTCATTTCCATTAAATTGCAGTTCTAGCTCCAGAAAAAGAGGCCTCTGCAGGTGATGGCCCAGGAAACTGAGGCAGAGAGAGGCAAAAGTTCTCCCAAGAGATCACTTATTCAAGGGATAAACTCCTTATTCAAGGTTAGGAGGGAACTCAGGTGACAATTCCCACTCTGGCCGTACAAGACAAGGATTTGCTCCTAAGCACAGCCACACACCAGAGCTGCTGATTTTGCTTCTTCCTGCTGCTTTCTCCCTTCTTTAAAGGCTGTTTTACAGAGGTTTGAATACCATCAAGAAGAAAGTTTACATTTCAACACTCTTAAATACTTGACAAATCCCCAAACCCAGGGAAATTCAGCTTTAAGGCTTCCAATCCAGACTGACACTCCAACCTCGCTGCCACAGCCCCCAAACTCCTTGCTTTTGTGCTTTAAAGCCAGACCTCTTACTTCACTAAATGCTGCTCTTTTTTTTGTAGCTAAATTATAGTAACGAGTGCTCCAGTTTCACTAAACCCCAGTACCTACAAGATTTGGATTACTAAAATGTAACCTAAATCCTTTCTGCTGCTGGTGTGTGCATTTGAAGATAAGTAGCAGGGTGAGCAGGCTAATAATGGCTTGGAATCTCCTATGGATAGTTCAGCACATCCCTAATTTCATTGCAACTCTTTTGCTCCTTAAATTTAGATGAAAAACCAAGACATCAATTTTTTGCCTGCTATTTTTTCTTTCTTTTTTTTTTCCTTGAAGGTATTATGAGATTCTGTTATATAAACTCTGAAGTACAAGGGAAAAGTGGCAGCCACTGTAGCAGATTAATTTGCGTTGTATTTCCAATTTTGATTGATTATTGTAGGAGTGATGCTGGGCCACAAGAATTAAAGGCAGAGCACTGCAGGAATTAAGATAAAATTTGGCTTCCAACTCACCCTGCAGTAGATGTGGGATTAAAACAGGTATTTATTATTTGTTTAGGATAATTTTAAAGGCATTTCTGCCACTCAAGTCCTAATTACAACAGTCTCTGAGTGGAAAAAACTCAATCCCAGCCTTTTCTGGCAGTAGAAAAATTCCCATTTTCTCATGTATTCATACCCAGATAATCCTACCAGAAAGCAAGACCAGCGTGAGCATAGAAGGTCCTGTTTGACCCTTTCCTTTTTGGATTCGTCCAGCAAAATGGACAAAACCTGGAAAAGAAAATAAAAAGGCAATTAAACAGAAGGGTTTGAGTAGGGCTGAGGTGGAGGAGAGGAATTTAAATGGTGAACAAGCAGTTCCTGCACTCTCTAAATTTCTGGCTGCACCTTTATTGTCTCAACCACATCTCAGCTCAGCTCTCCAGCAGGGTTTGGGAATATTCATGACATGAATTTTCCAGGGGAAAATACATTTTTTGGGAAAAAGATGGATGATGCAGATGAAAATAGAGAAATGCATTTTTAAAGCCTAATAAAAGCTTTCTAACAAGCAGATGAAATAGGGAAAAAATGCTTTTTGTGAGTCCCAGCTTGCCTTAACAAGCTAGGAATTCAAAAAGATTCCTGGTGAGGATTTGTTTATGTCAACAGAGGAGTTAATGAGAATTAAATCTTGCTGGATGCTCTGCTGGAAACCAAACCCCAGCTTGGTTACAGGAGAGTAAACACAGCCAAACCTCACTGTTGTGGGTGATCCTGCTGAGCATTCCCATCCTGCTCTCCTCTGTGTCCCACCAGTTCAGCTCCAGCCATCAGCGAGCAATTTGCCCAAAACAGGAGGAATTTAACCCAGGGAACATCAGCATGGAAAACTCCAGGGCTCTCCTGGGTTTGCCTCTCCTCAGCTGTTGCTCATTAATGCTTTACCCAATTTCCAAGTCTGGCACCTTTCTCGCTGCGTTTGAGGGATTTGCCTTCAAAGTAATTTGAATATTCAAGTTCCAGAGGTGTTTGCAGCCTCTGGCTCAGCTGACATTTACTTGTGAGAAACTCAGCCGAAGCCACTGGTAAATTTTATGAGGTGTTGGCATTAATTTTCTCACTCTTCTGCCTTTTTGCTCCAGTTTGTAGATCCTGACATTGCCTAATTTCCCCCCCCTTTTACTTACATTTGACAGGTTACTTATTGTTTATTGACTGTGGGGAGTTTACTCTGTGATTTTTGCTTCCTCGGCTCTGGTATCCAGCAAAAAGATTTAACTGAGCTCGTGGCAGTGTTTATCTGACCCTAAATCCTTTTGTTTCAAGTCAAACTTCCAAAGAAATTATTGTAACCTTCACCACGCTTAGCTGTTAACAACCTCTGCACACTTTCATTTCTGATTAAATGGTATGAAGGAAATGTAGTAATACAATAATTTGCTGAGTGAGAACTGCCTAAAAAATGCTCACTCCCCTTTTCATCTCTTATTGCTGTGCTCTCAGATGAGGGAAATTCTGTTTCCTAGAAAAATCAATACTGATGAGTGCTAGGCTTAATAAGAGATGCTTTAAATATGTATTCCACGTGTAAAAACAATTTAATCCCAAGTTTATTATTACAAGTATCTTTTCCAAGGTTATCATCCACCAGCTGAATAAAGAATAAAATCCTAATAATGGGAGAGCAACATGATTATAAAAAGAAATATTTATAAATACATTAAGATCCAGCTGAAGGCTTGTGTCAATAATTACCTTCACATAATAACTCTCAGCGCTGATGTGCTGTTGCACTCCTCATGCAGGCAGATATGAACACTTAATTCCATCCTCATTTATGGGGCCTGGAGAAATTGCAGGCTATAAACACAGCTGCCAGCTTGGGCTGGTGATCAGTTTATTTTCCAGGAGAGGAGCTGTGGTGGCTCTGGATGGGCGTGAGGGCATCCTGTGGGAGAGCCAGGAAAGGCCTGAGCTCCTCCCCACAGCTTTCTTCTTGGCTCATAGAATCAGAAAGGTTTGGGTTGAAAGGAACATTGATGACCATTTTGTCCAACCCCCTGCCATGAGCAGGGACACCTCCAGGCTGCTCCAATCCCAATCCAGCCTGGCCTTGGACATTTCCAGGGATCCAGGGGCAGCCACAGCTGCTCTGGGCACCCTGTGCCAGGGCCTGCCCACCCTCCCAGGGAGGAATTTCCTCCCAATATCCCAGCTCATCTTACTCTCTCTCAGTTTGAAACCATTCTTCCTTGTCCTGTCCTTTCATTTTCTCATAAATTGTCTCTCTCCATCTTTCTCACAGCTTTCCTCAGGTTTCCCATTCCCCATTTTTATTTCTTGCCAAACAAGGCACAGAAGAGATTGAAGAGGAATCACCTCCAGTGGGAAAAAGTTGTGATTCTGTGATTTCACCAAAACCTCACTGCCACCTTCCTGCCACTAACAGGGAGGTTTGTATCCCAAACCTCAGTCTTGGTGGTCTGAAGCCTTCCTGTAGAAAAATCCCTGTTGGGAAGTTATTTTGGGAGCTATTCCTCCTGCCAAACACCTTTGTGAGCAGATATTGGGAGGTTCTGCTGCAAGAAGCAGCTCAAGCTTGACCAAGGTTGTTCTTCAGCTCTGTTTGAGATGAGCAGAGCTTCCATACCTTTGGAAATGCCAAAGGAATTTCCACAGAGCTTGGAAAAGGTGAGTAAACCTGGGATTGATAAAACCATCCCTTCCTTTGGGATCTTAAAGCTGTGGCATGTGGGTAGGGAATAGAGGCACTGCCTTTGGAAGGAGCCAGCTTTGGTTTAGCTCCTGGTGTTAGCAGAAAAAAAAAGAAAGGAGATAGCTTTGGATCAGCAGGAAATATTCCCAGATGTGTGCTTCTTGCAGGTAATTGGAATTCCCTGGAACATGATAAAGCAGATCAATGAAGTGGATAAAGAAAATACAAACCCTGAATTTATATTGCAGCAATCACCTAAAATCAGCAGAATCCTGTCCAGAACTGCCTGTCCAGGTTGGGTCAACATCAAAGCTGAAGGTTTTTCTGGAAATAAAAAACAATTATAAAAACAATTAAATGATGAGATCTCTGTGGTCTGGTCATTCCTTTCCAAGACAAAATTCCATGGCTTGCATGTTCCACCTTGAGAAACAGAAGGGATCAGAGCTGATTTAAAATTCTGGCTCTGAAAAGGCAGTGAAAATAGTCCTTAACTGCAGCAGATGTTCATGTGGGGGAAGATCTCTCTTTTTATAAACCTCCAAGAAGGAATTAGATGAGGGTCAAAATCACAAAATAACAGAATTAAGGTTGGAAAAGAGCTTTGAGATGGAGAGAAACCTTTTACAAAGGTGTGATGGACAGGACAAGGGGGGATGGTTTCAAAGTGCCAGAGGGCAGGGATAGATGGGATGTTGGGAAGGAATTCCTGCCTGTGAGGGTGGGGAGGCCCTGGCACATCATCCTCTGGACTTCCTCTTTAAAATCTATCCCAGAACCCGAAAGTTTTGTTTCCCTGAGTGCTCTTAAGCGCTGAGATCCTCTGTGACTCTCAGAGAGTTTTCCCATTTCCTTTTAATCTCCACCAAGCTTGAAGTTTTATGTAACCTGTTTTAAATGTGTCACGAGAGAGTTTATTTGGCTACAGGCAGCGTTTTCATGGCGGGGTTTGGTTTTTCCTCCGAGCTGATAAAAATGGAATTAGCAGGTATTAGCAACTAAATTAGTCAGGAGGCATTAATAACAAAAGAACCTGCTCAGGTTCACTGAAGCAGATATAATTCTCATCACAGGTAAAGTATTTTTTTCAATAAGTTGTTTATTTGCATTGCTTTTCAGGTATTATTTCTTAAGAAATTAATTCTTCTTAAGCACAGCTCAGTGAATTCAAGAACCTGCCTTAGACTTTTGTTGCTGCAGAGGAAACCCTCCCCATCCTCTCCTTTGACTCCCAGAAAATGTGTCTGGATTCCCTGGAGAGCTTTTAATTCAACCTCCACAACAGCATCATTTCCAAGGTCTCCAGAGAAAAAGGAGTTACGGAACAGCAGCTGTGGAGAAAAGAGTGTTCAGGCTCGTCTCACACATGTGGAATTAGTGCTCTGCTGAATTTCTCACAAATTCTGCCAAAACAATGATTTCAGACATCAGAACACTGTGGCAGGAGTTGTAAAAAACTGGTTCTAAAAGTGCAATGTGGGACCCTGTGTGGGGAACCAAGGTGCTGATCTTTGCCCGGAGTGCTCTCTCCTCTCAATCTCTCATGCCAGGAAAAAAACCAAAGAAACTTCTCTGCTGCTTCAGGTTTGTTTATTATATCTTATCAAAGGTTCAGGAACAGCCTCTGTGCTGCTTCCAGGTGCACAATGGCCACAGAGGCTGCTTACAGAGAGTTTATCTAGTTCTTATAATCAAATAGAAAAGTTCTACATATCTTATTTTGTCTTTAAACCCACTATCTATCAATTTTATTAACATGTGTCTTCTACACTAGATTCTTTCTACCAATCACTAAATTACAGGAACTTAGGTCAGAGAAGAAAGGAAGGAGAAGGAGAAGGAGAAGGAGAAGGAGAAGGAGAAGGAGAAGGAGAAGGAGAAGGAGAAGGAGAAGGAGAAGGAGAAGGAGAAGGAGAAGGAGAAGGAGAAGGAGAAGGAGAAGGAGAAGGAGAAGGAGAAGGAGAAGGAGAAGGAGAAGGAGAAGGAGAAGGAGAAGGAGAAGGAGAAGGAGAAGGAGAAGGAGAAGGAGAAGGAGAAGGAGAAGGAGAAGGAGAAGGAGAAGGAGAAGGAGAAGGAGAAGGAGAAGGAGAAGGAGAAGGAGAAGGAGAAGGAGAAGGAGAAGGAGAAGGAGAAGGAGAAGGAGAAGGAGAAGGAGAAGGAGAAGGAGAAGGAGAAGGAGAAGGAGAAGGAGAAGGAGAAGGAGAAGGAGAAGGAGAAGGAGAAGGAGAAGGAGAAGGAGAAGGAGAAGGAGAAGGAGAAGGAGAAGGAGAAGGAGAAGGAGAAGGAGAAGGAGAAGGAGAAGGAGAAGGAGAAGGAGAAGGAGAAGGAGAAGGAGAAGGAGAAGGAGAAGGAGAAGGAGAAGGAGAAGGAGAAGGAGAAGGAGAAGGAGAAGGAGAAGGAGAAGGAGAAGGAGAAGGAGAAGGAGAAGGAGAAGGAGAAGGAGAAGAAGAAGAAGAAGAAGAAGGAGGAGAAGAAGAAGAAGATGAAGAAGAAGAAGGAGGAGGAGGAGAAGAAGAAGATGAAGAAGAAGGGGACGGAGAAGAAGAAGGAGGAGAAGGAGAAGAAGAAGAAGAAGAAGAAGAAGAAGAAGAAGAAGAAGGAGGAGGAGGAGGAGAAGAAGGAGAAGAAGGAGAAGAAGGAGAAGAAGGAGAATCAGACACCTGAATTCTCCATGTTGTCCCCATATTAATATATAGAGCAAAATCTAAAACCACAAACCCATTTTCTGTGGTACACTTAACAACTCTCTCTTCATTTCTTTGGTGCTCTCAGCTCACCCAGAAGTGGGGGCAGTTTTTCCCATGGGCTTAGTTCATAGGCTAAGCCTTTTTGGGGAGCTTCTGAGATAAAATTTGTCCCTAAAAGATCAGGAGAAGTTTTTTGGCTTCCCTGGGTTCCAACACTGCAATATAAACTGGTTTTCCCAAAAGCTGTGCTTTGGTCTCGTATTTGCTGGTTCAACAATCACCAGACAAAGCAGCATTTGAACAGTCCCTGCTCAGGATGTAAAAGTGCATGGAATTCCACCCAAATTTAAGGACACAGATAATGAATTCCTTTGGTTGTGACATTTCTATCTTCAAATCTTCTGTACAATACCATGAAAGTGAGACCATCTTAAAATCAAATGAGCTGGAGGGCGACCCTAAACTGGGAATGACACATTCACATTTTTCCTTCAAGCTTTTAAGCATCTCCACTAATAACTAAAATATTTCTGAAATGGTCTGACCTTTAGATTCTGTTGGAAAGAAGCAAAAAAAAAAAAGGCTTCTTTTCTTTTGGGAAACTGCCTCCCTCCACTGAATCATTTCCAAGCCTCCAGGCAACTTTCAGTATCAAATATTCTGTTGTTACAACTATTTCTAACATCATTTTAGAAGTGAACTCCGAGAGAAATTAGTCCTAATGTCTAAAATGAAAATATTCCAAAAAAAACCTCTTGCAATTGATGTAATAGAGTACAAGTAGAACTTATTCGATCCAAAGACCTTCAGCTTTGAGTGATTGCTCTTATGGGACCGAAAAAAGCTCAATGGGAAGGTTCCAAGCCATGAGTAATTGGGTTATGAACACCCTCAGAGAGATTATTAAGGGTTTTTTATCTGCACAGCAGTCATTGAAATATTTGTCCAAGATAGCTGAGAATGATGATTAAAACAGGCAGAACGTTCATCAATGTTTACCAGATAAATATTTCTCAGAAGACCAACAAAACCGAAATGTCACATTTTGAAATTTATGTCCTTTTCAGTGCAGTGTCTTTGATTTGACCTAATAAAAGGAGGTGGCCATTCAAAGAATTAGGATGATAACAAATTAATGTATTTATTGTCATTAGTATTGAAAAACGTGGGCATGAAAACAAGAACTTCCTGTGATTTAATTACATTTCTGTAACTGGGCTCTGCATTAACTGAAATCGTCAACCCCCAGATTCTCCGAGCAAAATATTTTTGTTCATTTGAATCTGGGTAAGTGTTGGAGATAAAATATTCTATTTTGCAGTGTTGTCTTTGGCCTCCATAATTTGGAGGGTTGATTAGTGGAAATCAATAGCCTCAGTTACCTGTGTGGTCTGAAACTCCTCAGGGTGATCACCTGAACCTGGAAGACAGCTGAAATAATACCTGAATTGGAGAAAGCTGTGAAAAGTTTGTCTTTACAAGAAAGGAGGATAAAGAGGACGCTGAATTCCTGAATAAAGAGAAGCAGAGCACCAGGAAAAGTGGTGCCAGCAGGATGTTTGGATTGAGATCTTCACACTCTGGAGCAGCAGAAGCTGGGCCAAGCCCAGTTCATGCAATGACATTGCTCCAGTCTAAAGCCCTGGGTCAACACTGGGAATTGGACTCCACAATTTGTTAATTCTTCCCATAAACAGGACTGTTTGAAGCTGCCTGAATACACAATTGCAGTATTTCATGCCTGCTCTGGGTTCCACCCTCTCACCTGAGGCTTTCCCATGGTTTTCTTCACCAGAGCTGCTTCCTTTCCTTTTAGGCCAGTGGTGCATATTCTTTCTCACTCATATTTATCTATTTTTATCTCTCCTTTTTGCTTCTCCTCTTGCTTCCCCAGGTTAAATTACAACTAAACCATTAAAATATGATCAGAACCTGCCTTTATCACACAGATTTTCAATGCAGGTTCTTCTCTGTGGTGATTCCCAGTCTCTACACTGTAATTTTTTTTTTTTTTTTTTGAGGGAGATATTTTGTTCCAGGTGTTTAACCCCTAATTTTTAATAAACCACAGTGCCTGGTTAATAGAGCAAAACCAGAAACATCCAGTGACAATCTTGATCTGACAGCCAGACCTCCTAAAACCTCGTTAGCTTCTCTCCCAGGAAATCTGGGAGCTGGCACCTGCTGCAGGAGCAGCTGTTCTCCCCCATCTTACAGATGGCTGTGGGAAAGGAAATCAAATCCCCACTGCCCTCAGACCTTTAATGGAAACTCTGCAAAATCCTGAGCTGCTTGGAAGCCTCTCCAGGACCAGGCTGGGCTTTAGTGTGGTCACTGACCACAGGTGGCACCCATAGCTCCTGTCCTGGAGCCAAACCCAACCTTCCTGAGAGCCAGAGCATCCCATCCTTGTGTGAAAATATCATCTGCATAAATATCACCTATTTCTGCAACACCTAGATAGAACTCTCGAAATAGGGTTTATATCCTCCCTATGAAATAATTTATATAAACAGAGAAGATCTATGCAAACTCTCTATAAAAATAGTTCATATAAAGGCAGAATTTCTATGTAAATGATAAAAATAGTTTATATAAAGGGAGAACAGCTATCTAAACTATTTAGGGAATATAATGAGATATATATATATATATAATAAATTCAATATAGATTGTATTGAGAGAACTTTCTGAATACTTGCTGAATTTAAGTATCTAAAAATAGAAGACCTAACCAGAGAAGCTGGTTTAGGAAAAGAATTCAATAGTTAAATACTTTAGTGACACAGCAGCAGCTCAGGTGGATACATGGGAGTCTGAGAGTGCTGGAAGTTAAATGCTGATAAAAGCAGTGTGGGCAGGTTGGAATTTTGGTGGTTTTCAGTGCAACACAGGACAGGTTGGTTTAATCCCATCTGCGAGGTCTGAGAGTGTTCTGCGTGCACTGTGCTTCAAAAAGAGCCTGATTATAGAGTTCCTGTGATGGACCTAAATGTCAGAACTCTGTAATTTATGAACTCATCTGCTCAGAGATCCTTCCTTCCCCAGATTACGTGCGCTGAAGTGACCAGAGCCTGAGTAATTCCACTCAGCTTCTGGCAGATTACTCTCCTGAAGAGCTGAGAAAACAAGTGGTGGCTGCTGCTGTGGCACAGGGAACAGATGTCTGCCACGCACCCCTGCACACCCTAACAGGAGAACTTGGATTTGTCATCGGTGATGGATCATCTCCGTGCTGCTCTCCAAATGCGCCTCTGTCGCTGCTTTGTAAGAGCAGCCTTGAGTCTCTGAAACCTTCAGCAGGTGAGATAATTCACTGCATGATGGAGTGGCTTTGCTCCCCGAGATGATCTTCTTCCAGCTGAAGGAATAAGAGCTGCCTGTCCTTGCTCCTTCCAGCTCCTTCCAACCACACTGTCTGCAACAGTCTGCACCTTCCCATACAGACAATTTCCCCTTGAAAACCTTGTCCTACAGGACAAACTCAGGTGTCTCATTACCCCTTCCATCTCCTTTTCATTCCTGCTTTTAAGCCCTAGAAAAATTATACAGTGGGACAAAAGGTAGATAAGAAGGGGAGAAACAAATAAAATACAGAGGCAAAGTAGAAATAATGATATCACAAATATAATCACAGAATCTCAGACTGGTTTGGGTTGGGAAGGACCTCAGAGCTCATCCAGTTCCAACCCCAGGGACACCTTGTGCTGTTCCAGGTTGTTTAGAGCTCCATCCCACCCAGCCTTGGGCACTGCCAGGGATCCAGGGGCAGCCACAGCTTCCCTGGGAATTCTATCCCAGGGCCTCCCCACCCTCACAGGGAAGAATTTCTTCCCAACATCCCATCTATCCCTGCCCTCTGTCAGTTTGAAGCCATTTCCCCTTTTCCATCCCTTGTAAATCCTCTCTTTCCATCTTTCTTGCAGCTCCTTTAGGTACTGGAAGGTCAAAATTGGGTCACCCCAAAGCTTCTCTTCTCCAGGCTGAACAATCCCAACTCTCCCAGCCTTTCAGATTTTTTAAAAAGTCCTTTTGGTGGGGTTTGGTGCTGAACACAGGAAAGAGAAAATCCCATACTCCAAAGATTCCAACTGTGCTGGCACAACATCCAGATGATTTTCTGAGGAGGTTTAGAATCCATTTGTGGTTACCTGAAGCCACCACTGCCAACCACAATCCCCACCAGGGAACATCATCCTTTCCTTTGTGCTCTGCAAATGTGTTAACATCCACAAACCCAGCTGAATTTTAAAGGGTTGATCAATGTGCAGTCAGGCTCAAACTGGCTCCCAGAATAGATGGCTCAGGACATTTTTATCTTCAGAGAATTTATAGGCACATAAAATTAAGGGTTGATCCTGCAGCCCTGCAGGTGGTTTTGTAAACCAGAAGCACCTCACTCAGTTTCCCGAGGCTGAGGAGCCACGAGCAGGGAGTTTTGCTCTGGTTGGAGCAGGAATTGTGCATTCCCGGTGCAAATTCTGCTGGCTCTGTGCTGGTGCAGGACCAGAGCTCTGCCTGCTCCTCGCTGCTCCTGCAGACACCAGGCACAGATCTTGGTTCTCTTGAGGGAAAACTCATTGCCTGTGCTCCAGGGAAGGCTGCATTTGTCTCACTGCTGTTCCTCAGTTAAAAAAACCTGGGAAACACATGCAACAAAGCCTCTTCTTTATTCCTGCTTGCTGGTTTTTGTTGGGTTTTTTTCCCTTTTTTTTCCTTACTGCACACAGCTTTCGTCTCCCAGCTATTAAATTCCAAAGTTAACACCCAGAACTTCAGATTTCCATGAGCAACTCCTTAAACACCTCCCAAAAGCCAGGATCTTATTGACCAGACCAGTATTTAGCTCATGCTCAGCACACTTAAGCCTCAACAATACCTTTGTCCTTGCCTGGGCAACTCAGCACTCATTAAATCAAGGTCTCCATAACTAAATAGACCTGGACTAAGTGTGGATATGAGCTAAATTACTTGAGGAGATAGAAGAAATCCAGGAAAAAGCAGATAATTGAACCTAAATCCCACAAGGATGTATTACAGCCCTAAACATTCAGATCCTTCCTCCTCCTTAAAAAAAAAAAAAAGAAAAAAAAAATAAAGAAAGAAAGGAATTTGGACATCCAGAGCTGTTCCAGTTCTGTATAGATTTTTGTGGTGGGAGAATTTAGAGCTGTATTTAACCCAGCTTTGCCGAGGTCATTAATCTGCCTTACATTTATTAAGTTGGGGGTGGTGTTTGTTTTGTTAAAGAGGTTTAAATAATCATAATAAGCAGAGGTGGGGATGCTGAACATCCTCTCCAAAGCACTGTCCTGTGTTGTAAAGAGCATCCTGCTGCCATCTGGGTGCAGGAGAGAGATTGCAGGGTGTATTTTGAGTCCATTTTTATAGAAAACCCACTTTGTATTTGTCCACATTTCCTATATTTCATGCAGCTCTTCCTCACGGGGTTAAATTGGCGCCATTCCAAATCAAGCAACAAAAAAAAAGAAATTTTCCCAGGGATTAGAAACTGAGAATGATGAAACAATGGACAGCGTTTGTGTCAAAATGTGCATTTTTCAATCAGTCTGGCAATTGGAGAGGGGCACTAGAGGGTTTAACACTAATGAGGCTGAATGGAAGGAGAAAAAAAATCTCATTTCTGAAGGTCCCATAATATTTTGCCCACTTGCCTTATCCATCCCTCAGAAATGAGAGGAGAATTTATACAATTTTGCCAAACAAATTCTCTTTGCGCTGTGCAGAAATACTTTCCCTACAGAAAAAAAAAAAGGGGGGCTGTGCTTGTCCCTACAATGGAATTTTTATTTGATTTATAGTGAAATTCCATAGGGATGGGTGGGTGGATGGAGCTCCATCCCTGTGGATGTGGCACTTGGGATGTGGTTTAATGGAACATGGTGGAGCTGCTGGTTGATGGTTGGGCCTGATGATCTCAGAGCTCTTTTCTAACCTGAATAAATCCATAATTCTATTCTTTTCATACACTTAATTGTCCTAAAATCATCCAGAATCAGAGTTAATGCATAAACATCAGGAAAATGTCCTAAAAAGAGATGCTACTCGAAGGAAAATAATTCTCTAGAATAAACTCCAAGCAATTTCCAGATGGGAGAACTCCTGAACAAGAAGCTGCATTTAATATTAGCAGGTGGCTGATATTGATTACAAGAGGGGGAAAAAAAAAAAAAGGCTTTTGATATATTTTATGAGGTTTTTAATCCCTGTGTGGGTTTTTTTTGCCTCAAGTCAAAATGCATCATTTTAAAATGTACATACAGGCAAAAAAAAATCGGGGTGGAATTTGAACGAAATAAAATCTCGAATTATGGAGCAATAATTCAGGAAAGTTTTCAGCTAAAACCAGCTCTACAGGCAGAGCTTTCCCTGCCCAGGGAGTTTCAGATCAGTTGGAGTCCTTTGAAATCTCTTCCCCCACAATTACAGATTTGAGGCACTCTCCATGTCCAAAGAGATCCATGGCAGGTTCCTGCCATAATTTTTGTATTATTCCAGGGATTGTGTGACTGTTTTTAGTTTCAAATTTGTCACAGTCGTTCACCTGAGGGAAGAAAATGAACTAAATGTAGTAGAACTCAGATTGCATTAAAAAGTGTCCATTTTTTGAGTTGTGGGTGAGCCTAAAATAACCTTTTTGCAAATATAAAGTGGAATTTATTTTCCACGTTTGGAAGGCAATAAAAAAAGGGCCTGAGCCAAATTTGTAGACCTTTCCCAAAAGTTCATTTTTGTATTGTAATTAAGTCTGAGATGCTACATAATGC
Organism: Vireo altiloquus; assembly: GCA_013396875.1. Lineage (NCBI taxonomy): Eukaryota > Metazoa > Chordata > Aves > Passeriformes > Vireonidae > Vireo > Vireo altiloquus. Next base: position 710,323 of record VZRF01001108.1, on the reverse strand, counting down.
AAGGACTTTTAAATTCTATTTTAGAGATTTAGAACGTCAGGACTTTTGCCAGCTTTAGAAGAAGCTATCATGGCATTTCCTGGGACAGAAAACATGGTGAATTTGTGGGTTTGACTATTCAGGACCTGGCTTATATCCTGAATTTTTCTGAAGTAATTATATTTGGAAATCAGAATATAGACCCCTCTATTTTATTGGAAATTTCCCAACAATTTAATATCACCTGTATTTTACAGTAACTCCAAATGTCCAAAGATAATGCCAATATAAATTCCGAGGGATGCCCAGCTGAACCCTGACAAAGAGGAGCAGGAGAGGCCATGACATTTGATTTTCTAATCTCGTTCTCTCACTTTCTGACTGCCAATCCAGCTCCTTTTTTCCCTGATAAAGGTGCTCAAGACTTTGTCTTTGCCAGCTCTCTCTCCCCTGACCCAATTCTTTTATCTCCAGGAGCAGCTTCCCATCACTGCAGACTTCCCTGGTCATGAGTGAGTATTTTGTATTTCATTTTGTGATTCCTCACTAAATTCTCTCTGTCCTGCTGAATCTACTACTTGAGCGAGACTTGGTTTAAATTCCCTGAAATCCACCAGCTGCATTCAAACACAGGCATGGAAAGGAGTGGTAAAAATCAGGGAAAACAAACCAAATATTCCTCTTGACGTCTTGGACCTGTCCTGTCTCCGCAAGCAAACAATTCACGTCTCAGCTTTGTCTCCAACCCAGGGTGGAGGCTTGAGTTTATTCCCTTGTCCATCAATCATGATTTCCACAGACACGCCCAGACCTGGCAATTTGTGTCCTTTGGACTCAAGGGCTTGTAGGAATCATTGAAGAGAAACCTTCCAGAAAAAAAAAAAACCCCAACAACAAAAACCAATATCGAAAGAAAGGCAGGGCAAAGGTGTCATCAAAACAAACCTCGTTTAGTGATGTTTATTCATGGGAACCATTCAGATTGAATTTCCTGTTGGCTCTTCAAATTCCCAGCTTCTGAATTTGTCTCCTTGTTGGACATGGGCTGTGAAGTGCCTTGGTTTTGTTACTTTCTATAAAATAAGGGAATTTATTTTAACCTCTTGGCCTTGCAGATCTGGTCAAACAATGCCAAAAGTGAGGGATAAAAGTCCTTGAATTTTTCATAGGCCAACAAGTTTTTCCATGGTGTCCAATGTTATTCAAATCTCCATTTCTTATCAGTATTCCTGCTCAGATCCCTTTTGATTGTAATTACATCATTAATTGTAATAAAAGTGGATAGCGAACTGCAGCAGTACCATCCCGAAGAAATCCTTCAAATTAGGCTTGAAACAAATTCCCCTCTTCTTAATTATGAAGGGATTTACCAGGAGTTCAGAAGCTCTTTGCCTATTTTATTTCAAACCTGATCAGAGTAAGACTTAATCCTTCAGAAATTATGCTGAAACCTGGCATCTGCTGTGATTTTGAACGTGCTTTATCAAAGAACAAACCTGGAACTACAATGAAATCGCAAATGTAACAACCCTGGAATTATTTCTAATGCTTCATGGTGCTAACCAAGCTCGAGCAGAGACAAACAGATGTTCCACCACAATTGGAATTAAATCAACAGCCTGACAATGAACTTTTTGTAGCATTTCCTAGTGCTTATTAATGATTTGTACAAAATCTGTCTCTTCACTCTGCTGCCTTGGTTTTTGCTGCTTCGAGGCTTCAAGGAGGGAAGTTCTTGAGCCTTTCAGGAGCAATCTCCATGAAACTGAAATCCCTTGGCTCATCCACTGGTTTCCCTCCCAGGAATTCCACATTTGCTGTTGATCTCAACGTGCTGCTGGTCGAAGACAAACACCCCAAATTTCATCAAGTGGATCCAACTGATCGACTTGGGAGACTTTGCCAGGAAGAAAAATGGCCTTTTTGTTCCTTTTAAGATTCATCACCTCAAAAAGAAATGCTCTATTTCAGAGCCTGAAATCTTTGTACCGAATTCAAAGGAAAAGGCTCTTTATGGGATTTCTTAAAAGGATGAAAAGACACACAATGTTTCTCTGTAGCCTCCCAATCGTTTGAATCTTATCTCTCCCATCCCAGCATGAAAAGACTTCCCAACTGAATGACAAGCAGATGGCAGATCATTCTCCCAACTGGAGATCCTTGGATTTGATTTGTCACTCGCTGAACACTGGCAAAGAAACACTTCTGTGCCCTGGTGAGTAACCCCTGTAGCCTGGATATTCCCTGGTGGCCTTTGGGCAACAGCTACTGGTGAACAAAACAGCAGCTCAGGTCGAGCAGTCGCTTCTTTTTTGGTTGTTTTTGGGTTTTTATCAGTCATCAATGACCTCACTTCTTTGATGTTGCAGTCTCCAAGCTGTGTTTTGGTGCTCAGCTCCATTCCACTCTGGATATCTGTGTTGGACACACTCAGGTGTGTGTCCCCCCTGCCCTGGCTGCCCCCATCCCCACAGCCCTGTTAGACACACTGTTGAGCCAAAAACCCCGAATTTTTTTACTGTTTCCCCAATTAACTGATTGTTAATTAAGCCCATGGCAGTCGTACTTGTGGAATGACACAGACTGGACATTAAAGGGGTGGTTTGGAGACAATCCTGCACCCCACAGAGGAGATGCTCTGGCAGAAGGTGCCTCTCAGATATATGACCTAAAAGACTCACACACGAATCTCCAATTCAAACACCTTTCTTAATTCCATTTTCCCTGTTCACCATTCCTGTTCCATAAGGAAATGTCTGAAACCAGCAGACATTGTGGGCTCAGAATCTGCTGCTGTGCTCCCTCATGATATGAGGGTCAAAAAAATCATATCCTGAGTTGGAAGGGACCCACAAAGAGAATTTAAATTCAGCTCCTGGCCCTGCATGGGACAATCCCAAGATTCCCACCCTGTGCCTGAGGGCATTCTCCAAAGTCTTCCTGAACTCCCTTTCTCAGTGCAGAGCTGCCCATTTATCACCAGCTGAAATAAACTGATAACAATGAAGTTAAGGAACAGTGAGATTTGTCTGAAAGTCGTTGTAGATCAAGATAAGAGATCCAGAGGCCATCAGGACACCAGAAACTCACAGCCTGTGCTTGGTGGGACTCTATTTCCATCATGTATTTTGTGCCATTTCAAAGCTTCTGGGAAGCCAAAATTAATAATTATTTTTTTTTTGTAAGTAACTTCTCAAGCAGCACAGTTTGGGGTTTTCAGTTTGAGGGTAATGAGAATTATCCTTTTTTTCCCCCAGATTGTTCTACTGTCTCCAGCTTAGCAAGAAGATTAGTGGGTTCATTGTCACAAGTGCTCGACTCGGAGCACAAACTTTGCAAATCCTTGACACAGTATTAATCACTTATCCAGGCTTTTCTGCTATCGGAGCAGATGTCTAAAGCATGGAATCCATGCAGGGAGCCCTTGGAAGTTTGTGTTGTTTCCACCGCCTGAGGGGCAGATATTTAAATTTATTTAATATTGAGCCAACTCCGTTCTTATCGCAGTTACACAAAACCACCACGTCACTCAACAGACGTTGTCTGATCTAATTAATTCCATAAAAAAGGCAAATTCTATTTAAAAAAAAATTAAAATCTAGATTTAGTAGATCACCAAATGGCTACAAACCACATTAGGCTGAAGGGATCTGATCCCATCTGTGATGGGAGGTGTGTAGAATAATAGAGCCTGGATGCAGAGCATATTGAAAGGGACAAAGCCCACCCCAGAACAGATTTGGAGTCTCTAATCCACACCAAAATCTGCTGAAAATGGATCTGCTCTGTCACATAACACCACTTTCCTCTGGGGTCCAGGAGCCCTGCACCACTTGGGCTCATTTCTTGCTATTCCTGATTTCATGCAGGGATGATTAAGGATGAAAAATATCACAGGCTGTTGGCAAGGGCAATAAATAAATAAATAAATAAATAAATAAAATAAATAAAAAGCTTTGCTCTGTTTGTCTTTACCTGTTTGCTCCAGAATTTTAAAACCAACGTGATTGAATTAGTCATGGGCAATAATTGTTTTCTGGGGGAAAAAACTCCTCTGTGAGAACTTTGGGAGTTTAGATTTTAGAAGTATTGTAAGACAGGGAAGTAAATTAAGCTTTAAGAGGCTGTTAGGGACCCACTGTCAGGAGATGTCACATCCACACTAAAATTAGTTCCTATTGAGAATCTTTTTTGTTGAGAATGGTCCAAAGCTGCAAATGGAGCCGTGGGGAGATGAAGTGCATTAATCAAACAGGATTTGGCACAATAACCTAAGCCACTTAAGGTATTTTTTATATATTCTACTGCAGCCAAAGCACCAGAGATTCTCATCAGATGGAGTAAACATCTGCTGGGTTGGGGATTATGGACTATACTTTCTAAATTTACAGCTCTCAGACACCAGTGTGAGTCACCAAGGCTTGACTTTGAGCTTAAATCAAAGCCTCACCTGCCCCCAAAAATGAACACAGACCTCCCCCAATGCATGGTGCTGCACAAAGAGCTCCTGCTAAACCCCACAGCAGAGAGATGCTGGACAGGGAGGCAAAAATAGACACAGCACCATGTTTTCTCTGCATTCTGTGTGTTAATAAACAGCAGAGGAGGTTTATTCTGGATATTTGGAGCTGGATGTGCTGATGGTATGTGAGCAGAAGAGGCTGAGGGTGGGTGAGCATCTAAAACTCCTTGGAAGGAGGCTGGAGGTGAGCTGGATCAGGCTCTTCTCCCAAGGAACAAGGGGCAGGATGAGGGGAAATGGCCTCAGGTTGCACAAGGGGTGGTTCAGTTTGGATATTTGGGAAAACTTGTGCAAGTGGAACAGGGCAGTGGTGGAGTCCCCATCCCTGGGGGGATTTAAAAGCCACATGGATGTGGCACTTGGGGACCTGGGGCAGTGTTGGGGGAGCAGCTGGACTCGATCTTAGAGGGCTTTTCCAACCTAAACGAGCCTGGGATTCTCCTTAGGATAATGGGTTAGGTTTGTTGTATCACAGAACCTCGGATTCACCCCCAGCTCACACTCAAAACCCTCCTGGTTTGAGGACCTCACATCACCCCAGCCCTGATAACAACACGGAGTTAAATATTCATCACAGCCTGGGCCCATTGTATCAGAAGTTTCCAGTGAGAAACAAACTGCAATATTTACAGTAGTTTTCAAATCTGGATCTTTGGAATCCTTCACTCTTGCTGTTTAATCGGAACATTTCAGAGAGGAGAAAAACAGAAGCCTCTAAGGTCTCATGCCTGTGTAGTTTCATTTATTTAAAAATTAATCATAGACTGAAGGAAAGAACAGTAGTCCATTCCCACAAGAGCCGACTTCAATTCTGCTGCCTTAAAATTACTTTGTTGCAATCTTGCCTTTTAATAAAATATTCACAGTGATTTAAGTGTGACTGATGGCAGTAGGAGAGATTTGGTATTATTATTATTATTGCATTGTTATCAAATTAAAGGCCATTTGGAGATAGGAAAGTTCTTCTGCAGCTGTGATACTGCAGGTTTTCTGTGTTTATTTAGAAAACACAAGCTGTAAACTCCATAACCACAGTATTTTAATTTATTTAATATATATTCTCCCCAAACCATTAATAACACACCCTGTAAGCAGTAAAGACAAGAACTCACCGAAGGAAAAAACATTTTTCAGCTGCTTTTGTGCACAGGGGATGTTGGTTTTGATGGAAACCCTTCAGAGATGTCTTCCATGAAAACAAAAGCCCCGCTAGGTGTGAAATGCTGGGTTTGGGAACTTTATTCCATCCTGGATTCACGTCTGTGTGACTCAGAGGGGAGCTGACGTGGAAACCTTCTCCCTAAACGTGTGCTCTGAGAGCTGCAGTGCACAAAAATATCTCCTATGGATGTATTTTGGGTAGGATGGAAGGATGTGCTTATTTTTCCCCCTTACTTTTCAATTTTTTAAGCCATCCTAGGGAATATAAACAGCAAGAAACCCCAAAATTCCATCAGCTTTGCCAAGGAAAAATAAACCTGAAGGGTTTCAAATGTCCCCTCCCAGCTCCTGAAGTTACAGAGACTCACTGTAATCTTTGTTTCCTTAAAAAACTTTCTCCTTTTTACAACTGTGAGGAAAAAACTGGGAAGCATGTGCTGAGAAACAGCTGCAGAGACATTGTCTGGATCCTTGAAAACAGGAAAAGTCTCAGAATTATAAACACAAGCCAAGCTCTTGAGTCTGACCTACCTAAAGCTTCAACTTGGAGAGTATCAGGGTACAAGTGGAAGCAAAGTTTAGTCTTTTCCAAGAGAGATTTGGGAACAGCAGCTGAAGAAGGAACCAGAGGAGGTTGTGACAAACCCTGACACAGCTCCAGAAAGGCCTCACCAACTTCCAGGCAGCAAAAATCAGCCTCGAGATTGGAAACATTTGTAGTTTTATGAAGTAACATCTCATAATACCACAGGAATTTTTAAATCCAAAATTTCTTTCTTTTTTTTTTCCTCAAGGAACATCAACATCCCAGTCCAGCATTTTGATAAAAGTTCACTCCCAGTGGGTTCTGTTGTGCTTCTCTGCACTTGTGGTCGTAGACAAGGTGGATTTACCCCAATGATGGCCTTGTATTACAAGCAGGAGATCGATGATATCTGATTTAAGTTATAACAATTATGTTATTAAATAGTGGAATTAATAGCTCCTGATTGCACTCAAAACCAGAAGAGATGAAATCAGATTTTTCTGAAGCATTTCTTCTACAGAGGCCAAGTGTTTTGCATTTCATGGGTTTATTTTTCCATGTCTAGTCAAAATGCTGGATCAGGAGTAGTAAATAATGAGGTTTTCCAAGGAACCTAAAACTCTCTCTCCTCCCTAAATAAAGGTGGGCAGCACCCATTGACCAAGTGACTTGAATAACAGGTGAAAGAAAAACCACAATTATATTTTTTAGAAATAGCCCATAAATGACTCAAAGGTGCCCAGAAGCAGAAGCCAGGAGCCCTAAAATGAGCACTAGAAATGATTTCACCACCTAGCACACAATTCAAATATAAAACATGCACACAATGAGCTCTCAACGTGGAGTGGAAAGAGTTTCTGGAGACTTTTACTACAGAATAATTTGAAGAACACTTTCATGTGTGAGCAACATGCTGTTGGAAGAAATTATTGATGCAAGCCAGGCTGTAAGACTGACATATTATTATTAAACAAAAAAGTTGCCGTCAAAATAAATGTATTAAACCCTCTTGAAATGCAAGAACAGCATGCACAGCTCAGATAGGCCCCTAAAACCCATTTATAAATCAGCAGCAAGGGATGAAATGGGAATTATGTCTTGTTCTAACAAATTGTGATCAATCCCTGAACGTGCAAACACGACCTGCTTCAAGCCAGGGAGCTGGAATGAATTAGGAGAGTTGGAACCTTGAGAATAAAAAGCTTCTCTTTATCTTCCCACATTGTGGAGAAATGAATTAGGCATTGATAAGAGCAGTCTCGAGAACCAAATAAATTCACATTGCATCTGTTTTGAGAGGGAAATGAACGTTGCTCCTTCCTCAAACGTCAATTTTTTAACAAACTGTTCAATTATACACTAGAAAGATTTGTAAGACAGAGCTTAAGGTGACCTTACCCTTCCTGATCTATCAAAGTGGATAAGAAAAAAAACCATTTAAGTAATGTACAATTGCATTAAGAGGAGGTGTGGATAACTACAACCCACAAGAGGCAAGTGGCACGGCTGTGAAATAGTTCCAAACAGACCTTTCAGTGCCTGGAAAAAGCAGTAATCCCTGATTTCTGCTGAGGGATACATTGCTTACCATGACCCATGAGTGACTTTGGGGTTATTTGTAGCTGTGGAACCCAAAGCACAATTAACTCGCACGGGACTTAAAGTCACTCATTGTTTTAAATTTCATTTTGTCAAAAAGGCTGGGACGTGGCTTTAGGCAGCTTTTTATATCCTCCTACATGAAATATCTTCCACTTTTCTTGACTTTCCTTTTCTTTCTCCCTTTCTTTCTGTCATTGGGGATTGTGGGTGTGAGATCCAAGGGGCTTCGAATCCTAATAAAATGTTGCACCTCTAAGCTGAAATTGTGCTTTACACAGTGAAATATAAACAACAACAAGTGTTGATTAGGTATGCTTTAAGGTGATTGTAAATCAAACTCATGTCAGAAATGGGAAGATAGACTGGATATTAGATGGGATACTGGGAAGGAATTGTTCCCTGGGAGGGTGGGGAGGAGCTGGGATGGAATTCCCAGAGCAGCTGTGGCTGCCCCTGGATCCCTGGCAGTGCCCAAGGCCAGGCTGGACATTGGGGCTGGGAGCAGCCTGGGACAGTGGGAGGTGTCCCTGCCATGGCAGGGGTGGCACTGGGTGGGCTTTGACATCTCTTCCAACCCAAACCATTCCATGATTCTCTATTAGAATGTTTAATGTTAAACATTTGTTTAGGTTTGGGTTACATTTTGATATTTTCCCCACTTATTCCTGCATCAGAAGGCTGAAGTTTTTCAACGAAATCAGAGTTAAAGTAACTAACGAGTGACTCTTCAAATACTTCCAACTTCAGAGGAAAACGCTGAGGGAGAGGGAGGAAGCTCTGCTGGCATTTTGCATTTCAGTCATATCTGCACCACTCTCTTTTCTCTGCCTGTTGAACAAGATCCTCTCTTTCCTTTCCCCATCCCGAGGGCTTCCTGCCCAGCAGGACTCAGAGCCACAGTTATGTTTGCCAGGCAGTGATGCCACAAACCCAAACTCGTTAGCCTGAAGATTTCATCTCTGCAGCAGCACAGAAAAGAGCAGCTCTGTCTGCACTTATTTTTGTTTTCTCATCCCACCATCCTTTCATTCCACACTTGCCAAGACAACTTGTCACTTCCTTCCTTTTAGTTCCTTGGGACATGACAACTGACACATGGTAAATGATGGAAAACCTAAATACAAATATTATTCCGCAACAGCAGAAAACTCAAATTTCTGGAGCTCTCAAGATTTGATTTTTTTTTTTTTTTTGAGTTAAAGGTCAGTTCTGAACTTCAAGATACATCCCAGGTGGACAAGTATGATATTTAAAAATAAAAAAGAACTATTTCACGAACATGAACCTACATGCCTAAAACTCCCCAGTGTTAATATGGTCTTGTTTATAAAATACATTTATGAAAAGATGTGGCAAAAAAAAAACCCTCCTTAAAAACAAATTACTCAAAAAACTTTAGCTAATAATTAGTTTTGATGATGTGTTAATTGCAGGTTTTATAGATCCCAGAAGTGCTCTGCAAATGGTGCAAGGAACAAGCTGGGCTGTGCTCACCATACTCATGGAAATACAAATGTAGAATCCTTGGCTAATGGAGAAATCCTCCTGCTCCCATTTCCCCAGGAAAAAATCTTTCCAAATAAACACCCTCAGAACATCAACATCTACCAAACATCATCTTCGTTACACTCCCTACTCTGCAAATGCAAAGTCAGAGTATTTAATTATAAATATTTCACCTATCAGATTGTTGCTCGATTAAATATTTGAAAAAAAAAATCAAATATTCAGTTAAAGCCGAACTTGTTGTTTTATTCCCTTCTCACTGCGTGATAAAATGCATTTTATAATTACACCACAACTGTAATTTTCCTGTGCTTCCCCAGAACACCATTAGGAATTTATCCACAAGGATATGACACAAGGATTTTTATATCAAAACCAAATATGAAACTCCACCAGCCCTTCTCATAGAAAAAAGGGGATTCTTCAGAGAAACAGCGAGAAGAAAACAAATAACAAATACTTTTGAGAGCCTGTTTCTTAACTTTTCCCTCTTTATTTTTACAGGATTCACACCCCAGACCTTTCTTTCTTTCTGTGCTCCAACTTCCTGGTGTTGCTGAGCACAAAGGACACTGCAAAGAGCTCAGCACAACGACTTCATCTGCCTGCAGTGGCTGTTTATTTGTGCCATGGGCAGGGATTGCTCCCTTTCATTCATCATTCACTACCAGCCACACTGATTTCACAATGTCAACTCCAAAAAAAAAAAAAAAATAGCCCAAGCATGAAGAAAAGGATAAAAGAAAGGAAGAATAAAAAAAAAAAATCTGTCTTATGTTGTTGTTTTGAATATTGGCCACACTAGTCCTAAATTTCATTTTTATTGCCCTACTTCAGAAGCTCCACTGATAGCAAAGGTCACAGGAACAGGACAGAAAAACAAATAGTATTTTCTGCTGTTTTCTTGGTGTTGAAAACTCTTTTACTGCCTATGAACAAAAAGGATGGGAAAGGTCCTGATTATAATGTCTCACTGCTCGAATTCCTGCTTCAATTAAAAGTTTGGGTGCTGTTTTCAAAGGCACAGAAGCATTTAAGGCATCCAAGTCTTCCTGGGAATTAATGGGAAGAAGGAGCTTCACATGTTTGGAGCTTTTTTAGAGCTTTCCTCATCTGACTTGGTTTCCGTAGCAAAACTAAAACCAACCCAGACCATAAAGGGTGAGGAGAAGCTTTATTTGCTGACAGCCCCAAACACTTATCTTGGGATAAGGATTGTTGGTTAGAATGAAAAAGATTTGTTTTAGGAGAATACAGAGAAGAGCTTGATTTCTAGAACCATAATTAAGAATCATGGATTCATTAAGATTGGGAAAGACCTCCAAGATCATCAAGTCCAACCTTCAGCTAAATACCACCATGCCCACTATGACTTAATAATTAGCAGTATTACTATTTCCAACATAAAAATATATTATGTGCTGGCTTTAACTTGTTTAAATCAGGTGAACAGCACTTAACATCCACAATCAGGCTCCAAATTCCAAGTAGGATTGAATTATTGAAGATTTAATCTTCAGTTTTAAAGAAGAGTTAACAACACTTTCCCCCAAAACTGTAAAAACGCCCAAATCCCTCCAAACTGATAGGAATGAAAGAGGAAGTGAAAACTCCTCCCAGACCTGCTGGTGAGTTTTGCCTCGTTTTTCTGAAGTCCCTGTGACAGAGTCCTTCATTTGATGAAGACATTTCAGCAAACAGCAACCCAGGGAGCACAAATGTGGATTCCATCCCTTTTTCCTGTGGAAACCACCCCAAAAGTTTCCCACTGCTATGGCTGGAGAACAGAGGTAGAAAAGAGGATGAGATTCTTCAAGCCTTATCTGACCTTTTGTTTCAGGCAGTGGCTTTCAGACTCAAACACCAATTTTGATAATTTCAGGTCTCTTGGGTTTTGGCTCAGGCAGAAAGTGATGGGTTGGGTTTGGTTTGTGTTGGATGATCCCTGCTCATCCAGGAATCCACAAGGCCGGGGCAGATTCATTCCCAAATGTTGGAGTCCAGGAAAGCTGGAAAACTTCTCCTGAGACAGTGAGGAGCCAATTTTCCCCCAGAGCCCCTTAGGGGAACTTAGCCTTTGGCCTAAGTCCCTGGAAAAAGTTCCCTTCACTTCTGGACAAGACGAAAGCATCAAAAGTGTGAGAAGGATTTTAATTAATTTACCACAGAGTGAGTATTTGTCGTTTTGCTATGTACAGGTTAATGGAGACAACATGGAGTATCCAAGGCGTTGGCTCTGGCTTCTTCTTCCCTCTTCTTCTTCGTCTCCATTTCCTGTGATTCAGTGTTTGGTAGAGAGAATTCAGTGTTGAAGAAACATGTTAATAAAATTAGTAGTTATCAGAACTAAAGATTAAATAAAATAGGTAGTGATCAATAATTAAGTGATAGAGCTTCAAAAACTGTCTGCACACAGGAGCTGCAGCCATTGCACTCTTAAAAGCAGCAGCAAAAGGTTGTGCTTCTGAAATTTGGATAAGAGATAATAAGCAGTTCTTGAAACTGCAACAAGAAGTTTCATCTCCTGTTTTGCAATATTGGGACACTGAACAAAAGAGGAAAAAGCCAAGCCAAGAGCCTGGAGCCCAAACTCTGTCACCAAAGATCTCCCAGGCCCCAGGTCAGAGAAGCTGAAGAGGAGACACAACTTTTGGGGATGTTTGTGCTGTTGGCTATCTCATTTCTCCCCTCACACTCAAAGATCCTTAAAACATCCTTACAATGACTGCCCTGACCACCTTCTCTCATCCTTTCCATCCTTCATCCACCAACCCCTTCTCCTCAGAAAACCACAAAAGATAGAAGAAATAAAACCACAGCACCACTCTAAACCCCCACCAGGGTGATTTTCCCTCATCAATTGCTTTGCATAAAGAACCTTCAGCAGAAATCTGCGGGTTTGGTGCACTAGCCACAGAGAGCAGGATCACAGCTACAACTGGAGGGCTTTCTCCAGTTTTTTCCCAGGGAATATTGGCGTGTCCTGAGCTCTCAGAGAGGGAGGATGATGCTGAGAAACTTGTTGGCTCAGTTCCCAATTAGCTGAGCTTTTGGAAGAGCACAAATATCACCAAGGGGTAGCATTGTCCACAAGGAAAACACAGGGAAGAGCAAGGTGGAAATTGAGGTTGTTTCCTTGTTTGCATTGAAGGAGTGATTAAAAATGAACTCATTAGAGGCTCTGAATTGCACATAAACTGATCAGAGTTCTCTTGTACATCGAGCTAATCTGCCAAGCAAAGGTCCAGAGTTAATCTCTCCTGCAAAGGGCAGCATCTCCAACTCCCTGAGACCATTCCAGGGCAAAGCTCTGCAGGGATGGCAAAACAGCAAATCCCTTGGAAAACAGTTAAAAAGCAAAGTCTCTTTACCTTGCTGAGTGCTGCACACCAGCTCTGCTAATCCTTTACCAAAGTGAAATCTTTAGATGCCAAATTATAAATTAGCAGAACACAGCAATTTATTGTCTTATTATCAAAAAGTAATGGCAGGATTTAAAAAAAAAAAAAAAATCAATTTTGAGAGGGCTCTTTTCTGTGTTGGACTTGCCAGTTTTGCAAAACTGTAATTTCCCTTGTGGAAAATCTATTTTATTGTGAAAATACTACTATATGTATTGGCTGCTTTTCCAGGAATTATATCCAGATTTTGCATAAAATGTTGTCATTTTGCAGAAGCGACAGCCCCTAGTGGAGAATCAAACCTGATGCAACCCCTTCCTCCCCTCTCCTTTAACACCACTCACCTGAACGCTTTAATAAGTTAATTATCAAGATTAATTATTTAAAATAACCATGCATTACAGTCCAGTTACTCCTACAAAGAGAGTTTTTTATCTAAACCCGAGGATTTTCAAACATCTAAATATGTAAAGGGAACCATCTGACCCACAAAATCCCTGCACTGCCCAGAAATGTATAAACTTTTAAGGCCACTCAAGTTTTCTTTCTAAGCACTTGTCTTTATTTCAGGGTTGATTTTCTCTGCAGAAGAGGAATGTGAAGTTCACTCGGAGAAAATATCTCTCCTGGGGGTACTCTATAATGAATGACTTGGCTTCTCTCTGCGAGTGCTTGTACTATTTTGAGAAATGGAGATGTATTGGGGTGGTTACCAGCAGGTCTTTTTGTTGTAATTTCTGAAATGAAGCTTCTGAAGTTTCAGGGAATAATTGATTTTTTAAAAATAGCTTTCCTGTAGCTATACAACTTATTTTATTCTGGCTTTTTTTTTTCTTCTTTTTTTTTCCGTTTCTTTTTTTTTTTTGCTCCTCTCAGATGCTTAATTATCTTTTGTAATAATACACAAAATCAAATTACACAGCTGCTAGATAGGTGGTTTCCTGGTATCCATCAGCATTCACAGAAGAAAAGAATGTTTTTATAATTTTGTCACAGACACTCCACTCATCTTTGTTCTTCTCCATTATCTTATTATTAAAATTGTGCTTCCAACTAGAGTGCTAAAACAATGCAAAATCTGAGTCTGACATAATATAAAATATTAGCTCAGGATGAAAACTTTGTCTGCATTACCTCCCTCTGTGACCAGGCACTTCCCAGGCCTCAGTGCTGTATCATATATTAATGTAAATAATATTCCTCTGGAGCACAGGAGGCTTCAGAGCGACTCGATAAAACCTCTGGACATCAAACCCATAATTTTGTGTCTTCACTTCAAATCTTCAGGCTGATGTTGATGGATGTTGTTGTACACACCAACGAGCTCTTCAGGCTCTAATATACATCTGATATCAATGCAAATAATGCATTCACAGCAGTCAGCACCTCCCAGAATCCTTCCCTTTAAAAAAATAGATGCAAAAAATCAAACCCCAAACACAACCTTAAAGAAAGACAGGCCCTGTTTTTGCAGGTGTTTTGAGGAGGATACAGAAGTGGTTGTGGAAACCCACCCAGCTCCCTCCTCTCTGCTCATTCTTCTCCTTCCCCAGGGAGAGATTTTATCAGCATCTCCTGCTGGGGAATTACCACTGATTTCAAATGTCTGAGCAGTCATGCAGGGGCTGCCCCTGGATGTCACCTGTGGGGTCACCACGTGGTGCTGTGGCTCCCTGTGATGCCTTAAATGTCTCCCCAGAAACAGAGAGCAGACAGGAATAAAGGAATAAAGGAGGGATTGATTGGAAAGGCCTTCAGAGGTCACACTCTGGGCTCCAGAGGCTCCTGCCTCAGTGCATCCCAACATGGACAAGGACAGCTCCCGAGTTCTTCCCACTTTGATATCAGCATCAATTGCCCAAGCAGAAGCCAGGCAAGGATGGAATTTGCCCAAGCTTGCCCCCCTCTCCCCAAGATGAAGGTTTGCAGTTGTTGGGCCCAGGAGGGTCTGGGTGTCCTTGGAGAGCGAGCTGGAGAGGCTTTGTTATGTCAGTGTGAGCATGAGAGAACAGCACTGAACGAGCTCCAGGGACCTGCAGAGTCACACTGGGCACTGCAGGGCTGGAAAATATAAAAATTAAAGCCTAAGGCATCACCTAAACAACACAAAATCAGAAAGAACCATTCTAAAGGGAACTGGGAAGGCACACGATAAGCACGGAGTCATTAAGGTGAGAAAAGAGCTCTGAGATCATCGAGCCCAACCTGAATGTCCCCAAGTGCCACATCCTCCTGGCTTTGAGAGCCCTCCAGGGGTGGTGACTCCACCAGTGCAGCTGTGCCAATGCTCCACATTCCTTTCCACAAAGCCAATTTCCCTCATAGCCAATCTCAACCTCCCCTGGCTGCACACACAGGTTTTTATTCTCAGTAGTCCACACACATCGATAATAAACACACAGGGAAATCTCTACCACAGTGCCTGGCCTCTAAAACCTGAACCTCCCCTGGTGAGCCAAATCCCAGACACGTGGATGCAAATTGGCACAGCCATGCCCCAAACTCTTCAAACAAAGCACAGCTGATGATTTAAATCCCCCTGGACTACCAGAGGGAGATTTTTGGTAATATTCCTGACATCAGTTCTATTGTTTCTCCCTATAATGCACTGACCTAGATCTGTTGGTGTAATTTTTCAGCTTCTAATACTGCTAATATTGCTTTTAGACAGTGGTTTCAGGGCCCTTTTGAGATGAGTTCTTCAAAGCTGGAGCTTAATCCATTCTTTATTAGCTTCTGTGAAGTGATTACTTCTTCAGGGCTGGATGGAAGTGCTTAAAGGAAAGGAGCATTCTGCTCCCAAACATCACTGCCCCACTTCCAAAGTGTTTGCTGGAAGTGGGGAAGACTGAATGCTTCAGCCTTGACTGATGGGGGACATAAAACAAGAGAAGACACCAACAGAAAAGTGAATGTGTTGACACTGTGGCACTTTTTTTAACGAAATCCTGGGATGTGACAGGAGCTCAGGGAGTGATGGCCCGTGACGGGCGAGCTGGAGGTCACTGCTGAGATTTGTCATTTTATTGTTTAGTTCAGAGTGAAAGATCTCTCTCTGCACGCAGCCCCTGGTGCAAGGAGGGGCTGGGGAAAAGCCACATCCCAGTTTACCTCCCAGTGCTCCTTCCACAGCACTCAGGGGGAAAAAAAAATAAAAGAGGAAGGTCCAAATCTCCAAATCTCCTGCCTCTGTCAGGCTGTAATTAATGGGGAATTTTTTTGTGTCCGTGTGAGCGCGTTCTGCTAATGCCCTGAGAACTGTGCTCGTTAGCATCAGGCAGGGATGGTTTCAAGAAATGCTTCTTTAAATAGCTACAGGAAAGGAGAGCTCTCTGTTGTCATGGAGAAGTGGCTGCTCCCAGGGCAAAGCCTGGCTGCCAGCTTGACCACTGCTCTGTCATGTCACACGGCAAATCCAGAATAATAAAGCAAATAAGGAAAAAAAAAAAAAAAAGGAAAAAACTAATTAATCTCAGAGCTGTTGAAAGCTCAAAAATGTGAATAAAACAATGAAATAACTCCCGGATGTTAATTTTATAAATAGCTGTGCGTCAAGTCCAAAGCAATGGAGAATCATGGAATGGTTTGGGGTGGAAGGGAGCTTAAAAATCATCCAGGGACACCTTCCATTATCCCAAGCTCCTCCAAGCCCTGTCCAGCCTGGCCTTGGACACTGCCAGGGGTGGAGCAGCCACAGCTTCTCTGGGCACCCTGTGCCAGGGCCTCAAACCCCCAGAAAGCAGGGATTTATAAAAGCAGTTTTAAAGCTGAACAAACTTTTGAACCCATTTATCAAGGTGCTTATAGTTCCCATCCCAAGGTGAGACAATAATAAATAGATAAAAAGTTAATTGTGTTCCCAAGCCTTTTTGAGGGGAAAAAAAATTCCGAATTATATAGAATTTTTAAAGGAAAATTTGGCATTGGGCAATCGCTCTTGCAAAACCTTATTAATGAATCATTCCAGCCTCCCATTCTTCACAGGAGCAGGGAATATCCACGTACAGAGCCAGAGCATTCATTTCAATAAAACAAAATACCACATCCACAGGAATGCAGGGGGGGTGGGTAAATATATTTCAGGATAAAAACTGCTGGGGAGCTGACAAGAGCTTTGTGGTGAGAGGGGTGTGGGCAGGGGGGTTGGAGCTCACCCCACGTGGAAGGCAGAGCTCACCAGGAGAGAGAATGAAAGAAAAAGTCCCAGAGGAAACTTCCCAGTTTGACAAATTCTCTGCTCTTGCCCTCCCTGGCTCCGGTTTTGGTCATCTTTGACTCTAAAATAATAATTTTAATCCCACACAGAGGTACTGTCTAATCTGGCAATTACAAAAAGGCTGCATAACCCAAACGTTTTCCATTTCCAGTTTGACCAAAAATAATTTACTTTTCTGTGAGAAATTCATTTCACTTCCACAGGCCTCAGTTTGTGGCAGCATCACATTTATCCCTAAAATGTCACATTCCTTCTCTGTGTCTTCTGCTAAGTGTAACAAAAAACCCCAAGGAGAAGGAAATTCTAATTGAAAATCCAACATTTTTGGTAATTTTCCCTGTATTTCCTCTATTTCATAGTTTGGCAGCAAAGCCAAAAAATTGCATTATTTCATTTTAAATAAAGTGCTTTATTTTTGGGGTAATATTGGGTGGTTTTATGAGCAGGGAAGACTCCTCATTCTCTGGGACACAGCTTGAACACAGCCCCTGAATGATGCCATGAAGGAGGAAAAGAAGGATTTTGCTGCTGCGGAATCCCTCAGGAGGGATGGGGAGGTTCCATCTCAATTAAACTGCATCCCCACCCCCTTCTGTCTCACCCAGGAGTTTCACATTGGAAAACTCTGAAGTTTTCCACTCGGACACCGTGGGGACAGGAGTGATGGATGGGCTGGATGAGCCCTGGATTTATTTTCTTTCGGAAGGAAGGAGCTCTCCTCGCCGCTCCAGATTTCTCTTTCTCCAAAACCTTTTGTTCCTCACCAAAGCCCTCTGGGGACTGGAGACAGCATCAATCAAAGCCAGACAAGCCCCACAACACCCAAACCTGGGTCGAAATTGATGGAGAAACCCAGGTTTGTCTTTGCTAACTTGACAAATGCTGCGGTGGTTGGGAGCAAAGCCCTTCCCTCCCCGGAGCTGTGTTCTCCCTTGGCTGCTCAGAGTCACTGCTCTGGCTCCTGAACATCCATTTGGGTTTGACATCTGAAACCTCTGAAACCTGAGCAATCTCACACTCCTGCCAGAAGATGAGGTTGGCTCCACAGAGAGTTTCCATGCTGGGAGCAAATCTGGTGGAAATAAAACAAGCTCTGAGCAGAGGAGACTTTGTGTTGACGACAGGAACTTTTTAATCTACAAATAAAGTAAAAATCAGTGATATTTACCTAGGATTTGCCACCCTGTGCCTGCACGTTTCTTTCCATTTCTCCCAGCTGGATGTGGATTTTCTCGTGCATCATCTCAACCCTAACCCCACAAAACCACACCTCACAGAGAACCTGAGGCTTCATTACAGACATGGTGACTTCACTGGGCTCTGTCACAAATTCTGAGCAACCAGAGAAAGACAAAGTGCTCACAACACCAGAAAATGTATCCAAGCATATCTTACTGATAAATAAATGCATGGATGTTCTATTAATATCTCATTTTTACAATAAAGTTGAGTCTAAAGTATAGTATTTTAGAGGTGTTGTGGTTCACAAGGCTGAAGGCCTTCCCCACGTGCCACATCATAAACCCCCAAGGTGCATTTTTATTTAATGTATCAACCCCCACAACAAAACCTAAAACACTCTGCCAGCAAACATCCCTGCACAGCAAAACCCAATCCCACGCCTGGGAACAGGCTGAGCCTGAAATGGGGGGGCTTTTATAGGATCAGTGACTGTTCTGAAAGAGACAACAGGCTGATGAAAAGAGATGGCATTTTCCCTGAAGTATTCCCATTCAATTTAAAATGGATTAGAGAGCACTCCGGGTGTAAGTGCTGCGCTTTGGGTGGCAATGATATTTCAGCTCTGTATACAAAATATCCCATCCCATCTCCCTGTGTTTGTAAAGGCTCCCGTGCAGCCTCTGCTCTCTGCACTGTTATTAAAGCTGCTTCTTGTAATACACTGAAGAGTGGAAATGCTCTTTTAGAATAATCCTTCACGTGCTCTTTGCCCCTTCAAAGTGCAGGCAGAGCCAGAGAGAGCCGAGAGCTCCAGGAAACACAAAAGATACAATGAGTATCTACCAAAAATTAATGCAGGAACTGGACTAAACGAGTTATTTTGCCATCTCAGAGAAGCCAAACTCCTCTTGCAGAGATTCATCATAGTTTGTGAGGCTGTAATTTGTTTTTCCTTCACGGAATTGTGTGTGCATACACATATTCAGCCAGTTCTTACATGAAGTGTCTTTGATTCAACATGGAGAAAAGAGATATCCCAAAGGACCAATGGACATCCCAAAAAATACCCCAATGGACACCCCAATGGATATCCCAATGGATACACCAATGGACATCCCGAAAAATACCCCAATGGACATCCCAAAAAATCCCCCAATGGACATCCCGAAAAATACCCCAATGGACATCCCAATGGACACACCAATGGACATCCTGAAAAATACCCCAATGGACATCCCAATGGACATCCCAAAAAATACCCCAATGGACATCCCAATGGACACCCCAAAAAATATCCCAATGGACACCCCAAAAAATACCCCAATGGACACCCCAATGGACACCCCAAAAAATACCCCAATAGACATCCCAATGGACATCCCAATGGACATCCCAATGGACACACCAATGGACATCCCAAAAAATACCCCAATGGACACCCCAAATAATACCCCAATGGATATCCCAAAAAATACCCCAATGGACATCCCAAAAAATACACCAATGGACATCCCAACGGACATCCCAATGGACACCCCAAAAAATCCCCCAGTGGACACCCCAGCAGAGATCCAAATTTCCTCAGCACCCAACATAGAGGTTCTGTCCCACAGCAAATCTTGTCAACCCTCCCCGAGAGAGCACTGCTGGCTGTGCCACCTAACCCATGTGATCCTTAATTCATGGAATCCTGGAATGGTTTGGGTTGGGAGGGACCTTAATGCCCATCCCATGCCATCCCATGCCATCCCATGCCATCCCCTATCCCAGGCTGCTCCAAGCCTGGCCTTGGACACTTTCAGACATCCAGGGGCAGCCACAGCTTCTCTGGGAATTCTATTCAAGGGCCTCACTGACCTCACAGGGAACAATTCCTTCCCAAATTCATTATCTTTTTCATCACCTTATTAATTAAAAAAAAGTAGAAACTCAGAATAAACCAAGTTTTGGCCCATCACCCAAGAGTCTTGATTTATTAGAAAGCATCATCCCTTCAGCAGGTCTCCACCAAATAAAATCAAATTCCTGATAGTTTATTGCAGCCTAACTGTCAAAAAAAAAAAAAAAAGAATTAAAGTTTGAAAAAACAAGTGAGGAAGATAAATGGAAAACTAAATGATATGCTGAAAATAGGACAGTGAGGTTTAGTTTTATTTTAAATTATCAAACTGGGATTGAGAAGATGGAGTGCACATATTTTAATGGCTTTTGACAGACAGTTTCCAGGTGGGGAAGCTCCAAGCGCCTTAAGAAATAATTCAATGATTCAGTCACTGACTGCTGCAGTCAAGACATCCCTTTAGTGAAGAAAATTTTATGTTAAGTTCTGAAAAAAAAAAATCATAGAGCAAAAGGAAAAGTATCTTTCTTCCAGGAGATTTCTTTCAGGCATCCTTCATCTTTTCTGCCCTGGGGCAAACCCATTTTTCTCCTGAGATGTTGCAGTGATTAAGTCTAAAGAACTTCCCAGGAACGCTGAGATGTTGGAAATATCTGGGGTTTGGTGCAAGATGGTAAATGGCCTCTATTGACTGCTTTGGGGTGCATTTGTGGGGATTTTTATCTTATAAAATGAAAAATCAAAACCCAAAAGTGCTGTCTTTGGTCGTTCCTTTTTATCCCCTTTTTAATTTTTGTAACTGGAATCGAGAACACTTTTACCTCCCCCATTAAACAGTTTAAATATGGTCACTCATCAATTTATTTTCTGTGTTTTCACAGAATCTGCTGGTTTGGAAGGGACCTTGTAAAGTGTTTCATTCTGTTTAGACATTAACAGTGACTGAAGCAAATTTTTCCCAAGGAAAGAGGGAACGGGAATAAATACTAAAATACAGGTAAGAAAGGTGTTTGTAAGTGGATTTGTTGAGAAAAAAATTATTCTTGCAAAGCACAAATATCACCACTAGCATGGAAATCAAAACCAGCATTAAATAATGACATTACTCAATATATTTTACACCTCTTGTCTCTTCCACACAACAGTCTACAACCCTGACAGCTCCAATCTTTTATTTAATTTGTTCCTGACCTTTCTGATAATGCTGCCTGTTATCTCCTGTATTTGTTCCATGACTATAACAACAATATTGTCCTGAAAAAAAAAAATCACATTTAACCCTCTTGGAGGAGTGAATATTGAATTGAGACAAAACTCCTCCCAGGGGTTTTCCTGGGAATGATTAGGCTACATTTTCTAGTTATGTATTTCTGCATTCAGCTCCAAAATGTGATTTTCATTGAAAGAAAAGGTCTCTTAGAGTGGGATCCCTGAAATCCAGGTTCCACAAATCCTCCCTCTGCACCACGGCCATGCTCACCCCAATCCCAACCCTTCTCCCCAGAGGGAGCACAGCCAACACTTCCCACAGAGCTGAGAGTTTTCAATTTTCACGCTGAAGTCCTCACTGATCTCCTTGTTCCATCTCAGCACATCCCACCTGTAACTCCATTTCCCTGTGACTCCATTTCTCCAAAAACTGCTGATGTCTCAAACACCAGCATTGGCAACTGCTCCAAACTTCACATCATTTTCACTTTTTCACACCATTTTTAAGCTCACAATTTTATCTCCAGCGTGATGCCAAACCTCAGCCACAACAGGCATTTCTTACCACTCCTGAGAGGTCAAGGAACTTCCCCAACTTTCCCCAACCATATTTTTTTGTATTTTTTTTTTTACATAGCTTTTTATTTCAAACACAACAAGAAATCAGAATTGAGGGACCATAAATGACCCTGTCCACGGCTCAAGGGGTAAACCACGTCACATAACAAAAAAGATCTTTAAATGCAAACATTCCTCTCTCTAAATGACTTATTTGGGGCTAAATCTGTAATAATGGCAGAATTTTAAGAGCAGTGATTGCAGAGATAGACCAAGAAGGAGAAATCTTCCAACCTCGTTTTAACATCTATGGTGCTTATATTAAATACAATATTTCTTGTAAGACAAGTCACAGGTCAATCCTCACCCAAAGGGATGCTGCCCTTCCTATTTCCATCAGTCTTGTTCAGGGAACAAAAGGTTTGGTTCCAGAAAACCCTCACTGGCTTCTTCTCTCCTCAATAATGGTCTTTTCCCTGGTCAGCTTTAATTAAAGTCTTCTACGGACACAAAAGAAGGGTCAGGATTGACTTAAGAAAGCAGAAATATTCACCTGAAAGGGACTTCAGAATGAAAAATGCATTAAAAGGTTGGGCACAAAACATGAAACAGACTTTTTTCACTCCTTTCATTCCTCCTTGTTCTCCTGAAAGTGTTTTATAGAAGTTGATTTTTTACAGCTTTCTTCAGAAGAGGATTTCACTGAAGGGTCTGACCACAGACTTTTCTGATGGAAAAACGAAACTATTTTCACTTTTCCTGATTTCTGCAGCTGGGTTTTATTACTTCTTTTAGAGACATTTGAGGAAGAATAATAAAAGAAAAATCATTAAACAAGTAAAAGTTTTCAAAAGGTTTTTTTTTCTGAACTTGTTCAAGTAATAAATTATACAGAGACCTGGATTTTTTTTTCCAGCTCTGTTTTCCTGATCCCCCATTTCATATTTAGGGTTTTTTTCACTGATTATTTACTGCAGAGAGTGAGATGAGAAGGTTCAGCTTTTCTTTTCCCTTTAATCCAGCTTCCCCTCACTCCAGATAAATGTTTGCTCCACCAAGACATCCAGAAATCTCCAGGATATTGGTTGGCATTAGTGGGATCTCCATTAAAGAAACTTTGTGGAGGATAAGGATGCAGAGCATCGAATCCATGGATTTAGGAAAGAAAATTAAACAATTTGGAAAGGATTACCACAATGGACCAGCTGATGAAAGCCCAGCACAGCTCCAAAAAGTAAAAATGTGCCTGATTTACATTTATATTGTGCTTTTTCTCTGCAATTGTTTTTGTATTCATCCTCATCCATTCCGGGGCTGTGTTTTATTACTCTCAATAGAGAAATAATAAAATATAGTTACTATTTTATATTGAAAAGAAAAAAGAGAAATAGGTAGGGTCTGGCAACAAAATCTCTTTGCTTAAAGTGGTGAGGAAATAAATAAAATTTTCAAACTGAAAATCTCAGGTAGCTTCAAAATACTGCCAAGTCCTTGCCCAGACCAGGACTGTGGGAAAAAAACCCACTGGATTCCAACAGAGTGGGACAAAAATGAGGTTTATTGTTAAAGAACTCTCCTGGTTCCTTGGGATGCCACCTCCTACCACACCTCCTTGGGGTGGAGATGTGCTGGACCCTGCGATCCCAGGGATGCACTGGGGACACTGCCCAGGCAGGAATAATTTAATTTCATCCAACAGAGACATTTCTTACTTGTGGAATCACAAAACATTCCTAAAAACTCTCCTGTTCCCTATTGCCCCTCACCACCAGGCAGCTCCTGGATGCCCAGGTGGATATTTCCCATTGCAGTGAGATGCTTCCTGCTGGGATTAAGCCTGGATGGAATTAAATCTGCCTCAGAAGAAGCAACAAAAGCTCTCCCACAGGAAACCAACCCACAAGTCCACAGATTTTGGGGTCATTTTAAAAATCAGCCACTTCATCCCATCCTGGCAAACGTCTGTGTTAACACCGCAGCTATTGCTGAGCAAAGGATGACTGGAAAGAAACCTTAGATGTTAAAATGTAATATTTCATGGCTCGTTTTCAAGGTAGAAAGTATCATCTCCAAGATGGAGCAAAAATCAGCTTTTCAGGCTTGATTTCTTCTGTCACACTTAAGGGCTTTGCTGGTGTTAAGCATCACAAGGGCTTAAAAAAAACCCCCCAAACTCAGCTCCTGCTGCCAACACCACATTAAGTGTTCAACCAAGCTGGAATTTACTGCTTTGGAACATATGGTTGTAAAAACAGGAGGGTGAAAAGGGCTTCTAATGTTTAGGAAAAGCAGTTTTATGTCATAACACGAGGAAATGTATACAGGCCAAAATTCCTGGAGGAAAAAAAAACCCAAATATTTATGGGAGTTCTGTGGCTTAGATGGTTACATATGCAAAATAGCTTTTGTTTCTTAAAGAAAAATAAAATTAAGGTTTCAAACCTGTGGTAAGGCAATTGAATTTTGTTATTTTGCCACTAAAAGGACTAAGAAAATTGTACATAAATGAGTTGGGGGTCAAAGCGAAGTCACCCATCCTTTATGATGTGTATTTACAAATATATTTATAGATATCTGTAAGGAAAAGTGGGACACTTTAGCAGAGCTAAGTAGTGCCAAGGCTTAGCCTCACCTCTTGTGGGATGAAAACAGATATTTCAGGGAGGTTTCATACTTCAGTGACTCCAGCTTATTTCAGGAATTTACCCCTGGCAAGTATTTCCCTGCGTTTTGTTCTTTCCACGCCAAAACTTGTCATGTCTTTAAAACCCAGTTGGGGAAGGATGCTCCTCCTCCTCCTCCTCCTGAAGCAGCAGAGGTGGCATCGAGGCCTGAGGTGTTATCAGCCCACACCCTCAGGGTACAGCCCCTGTGTGAGTGACAGCATCAAACTCCGCAGGAAATCATATTAAGGTACAAAAATGCACAGAGTGAAAGGTGAAATCATCTGTCTAAAAACCCAACCGATTTCCCAGCACTGAGCTGAGGAATGGGAAGAGCTCTCTGGTTCCTTCCCTTGCTCCAGACTGGAGGATTCTGCTTGGCAGAGCTGAAAATCACTGAGTGAATTCCTGGGCCTGGGAATCATGGTTTGGTTCCCACTCACTTGGAATTAAAGCAGACAAGCTTCTGTTTGTAAAATGGATTATTGAGGGGCTGGAATGTGTCCAGGGCAGGGAATGGAGTTGGGAATGGGGTCTGGAGCCCCAGGAGGAGCTGAGGGAGCTGGGGAAGGAGCTCAGCCTGGAGAAAAGGAGGCTATTATTGAGGGGCTGGAGTGTGTCCAGGGAAGGGAGCTGGGAAGGGTCTGGAGGCCCCGGAGAGGCTGAGGGAGCTGGAAAGGAGCTCAGGCTGGAGCAAAGGAGGCTCAGGGGGGACCTTGTGGCTCTGCACAACTCCCTGACAGGAGGGGGCAGCCGGGGGGGGTCAGGCTCTGCTGGCAGGGAACAGGGACAGGAGGAGAGGGAACAGCCTCAGGCTGGGCCAGGGGAGGGGCAGGGCGGATATTGGGGAAAAATTTGTGATTTAGGGTGGTCAAGCATTGGAAGATGCTGCCAGAGGAGATGGTGGAGTCCCCATCCCTGGAGGGATTTAACAGGCTTGTGGATGTGGCACTTGGGGACGTGGGACAGTGGTGGCCTTGGCAGTGCTCAGGAATGGTCAGACTTGATCTCACAGGGCTTTTCCATCCTAAATAATTTTGTGTTTCTATTGCCAATCCCTCAGACAGGCAAGAGTCACAATCTGATGTTTGCAGTCACACTTGTGGCACTTCCTGACTTTCTGGACCTGAAGGCAACGTAAGGTTTCTGCAATGTTTATAAAAATCAGTTCTGCTCTGGGTCAGGATTTGTTATTCGCAGTTTTCTGTACCAAGTCTGAAAGAAAAGATTAAAGATCATTGCCCAAGGCCAGGTTGGACAGGGCTTGGAGCAACCTGGGATAGTGGAAAGTGTGGGATGGGATGATTTTTAAGGTCCCTTCCCAGCTAAACCTTTCCATGATTCAAAGCTTGGCCAAAGCTCAGCCTCACTGGCACTAAGGGAATCTTCCAGGAGAAAGCATTTCCTTGGGAAATTCCACTACAGCAGAACTCAGCCCCCAGAATCCCAGCAAGGCTTGGCCTGTCAGGGTTTTATTTCAGGATGGTGTCAGGGGGTTGATGTGAGGCTCACTGATATTACTCTGATAACAACAGCTTGGTGTCCATGCTGCAGAAGGATTTGGGGGGAAGGCTCTGCTGGGATGGGCTGGGAAATGCAAATGGATCTTGGAATGTAATTACTGCGTTTGGAGCCCCTCACACACTGCATTGTTCACAAATTAGCTGCAGTGCCACAACTTTTAATGACCTCTTCACTTGCGTGGGAATAATTTCTGCAGCAGCCCTTTTTAGTTGCTGTAATTAAAGTAATTTAAAAGTTTTAACTAGAAAGTGCACTCAAGGCGCAGGAGCTGATAAAGGGAACTGTGGCTTCAAGAGCTCTTTTTTACCCCCTGTGCAGAGCTCCCACTGTGTCAGAAAATTACAGAATGTCCATCTTTCCATTTGGCTCGACAACAAAGGATTTCCACCTACTCACCCCATGCTTTTCATATTTTTATTTTTTGAATCTGGATGCTTTAATGGGGAAGAAATGAAATCTATTGCTGTGGCCGTGTGCCAGCATTAAGTGGGAACTGAGGACTGGAAGAAAGTTTGGAGCACAAGGAAGCCAAGAAACCACAGAGGACTCTTCCCCTGCTTCAAAACCCACAGCGTTTGTGTGTTCCAATGTTATTTTTCCTTTGGAGTCTTAGGCTTCCCTAATTAGTTTTTATTGCCGTGTTTGTTATGCCCTTTCCTGCTGTTAATTTGGATATAGATTGTTGTCCGTAGAAAGATTATTTCCAGGATTTCATGGATAAGTTTCACTGCAATGTTTGTTTGATGGGGCCACTGAAAACATGGAAAGGGCTAAGTTTTAAAAACCCTGAAGCAAAGAAAAAGACAAGAGCCAGGAATGATTCTCAAAGCCTAATTGTTTGCACAGACTACAGGAATTAGATATTCCTGAATCGTGGCACTGGCATGGAAATCACACAGCCTAAATATCCTGACAGAGCCTTCTCAAAGAGCTAAATTTTGGTTTTTCTGTGAGGCTCCCTGTGGTCATTGACAACCCTCCAAACGATGTCGAACAATTCCAACCACAAAGCTCTCTGAAATATTTTTAAGACACAAATTTAACTTAATAAACAAGCAAAGCACCAATACTCTAATGGAGTTTTAGCACTGGGTGTGACTATTGAAAAAATATCAATTCAAACTCTTAATAAAATATTTACCAGAATAAATCACACTAAAATAACAAATCCATGAAATTCTACTGCAGCCTACCTAAAATCCATGGACAGCTATTGTTCCCAAGGAGAGCAGGAGGTGAGGCTGGGCTGACTTTTTGGCTTTTAAATGTGTGCCTGTGAATAATCCCTGCAGTTTCTGTATTCCTCTGGTGCAAAAATACCAGGAGCGCCGTTTTCAATAAAACATTCCATTGTAAATCAAGAAACCCTCACAGACACTCTATAAACACAGGGAGGGGAAAAAAAACCATAGAAGAATAACATCTCAAAAGCCAAAGAGGCCATAAAAACTGGGTTTTACTGCAGGTGTTTGACCCTGGTTCAAGTTTAATACGCTCCAGAAAGGAACTTCCTTGGGAAGGGGAATTTTGGGAAGTGTTCACCCTGTTCTGTCTGGGGCTTTGCAATTCAGGGGTGGTTCTGCACTTTAAATAACAATCCCACAGCCTCTCCATACAGACAATTAAAGTGCATTCATTAGGAGATTATTGGCCTATTAAAGCCATCAACCTCTGGCTGATAAATAATCAGTCTAACGACGCGCTCTCGCCTCGTGGTTATAATTAAACGAGTTTGCAGTTGGTGGTGGCAATTAAATAAAGTTAATGATGACGTTCCTTTATTGGTTTGAGGCAATAACATATAACAAACATCAGGCAAGGGGGTGTTTGGCCCTGCAATCAGAATTCGGGTAATTTTACTTTTGATTTTAAAAATTTCGGTACTAAGACTTAGCCTAGGTTGGCAGAGACAGAACAGGCACAGACTCCTAGAGTTTTTTGGGGTTAAAGGGAGCTTAAAAGTCACCTCATGCCATCCCCTGCCCTGAGCAGGGACATCTTCCACTGTCCCAGGTGGCACTTTTTGAATGTGAAAATGTCAGACAATTTATCAATCAACAAAAATTGCTGTGCCAACAAAAAGTTGCTGTATTGATCTGCAGTCTGTCCTCTAAATCACCTCAAAGAAAATCACAAAATAGAGGGACAGAGCTCCTTGTCTTCGTGTCAGTTTGAATTTCTAATCTTTGTGTTAAAAATACATTAAAAAAATCAAGTTAACCTCAAGTTTGGGATTTCATTCCAGCTGGACTACAGCCCCACGTTCCATATTAACTTGGTATTTTACTTCACTTGTTGTCTGTGGGATTTTTGTCCTGTCCAGGGAACACCTCCCTATGTACCCATCACATTTAAAACTCAATTTTTTCCTTAAACACCTGTTAAACTAAAACCTGTCAAATGAAAGCACCTGCATGCAGAAATATGGATTTGTCTGCCAAAAAACACAGCCTTAAAATCCTGTTTCTTTTGGATTAAATGGTTTTTTGAAGCTGAACAAAGAGTATCATTTTTTTGAGTGATATTTTTGTGTTGGGCAATTCTACCTTTTGATTTTCAATAAAATTGATAGAGCCCTGGCACAGAAGAAGCTTCTGAAAGCTTTTAATTGCTCCCATTCCCATTCCATGGACTAAACTGCCTGTGCCCCACCAGACTCAAATATCTTCTGTATTTCAGAGAAGAGTTTATGAGATTTCTCATATTTATTGCTCCAATTATCTTGGTCAGTAAACAGAGATGGTGCAGAATTCTGAAAGAAACTCAAAACTTTGAGAATCATGGAATTATTTAGGCTGGAAAGGACTAACCTCATGAAGTCCCAGCACAAACTGTGCTCCAAAGACCACATCCAAATGCCTTTTAAATTCCTCCAGGGATGATGACTCCACCACTGCCCTGGGCAATCGTTCCAAGCCTTAACAATGTTTTCAGGGAAGAATTTCTTCCTAATATCAGTAATTTCACCTCTTTCCAAGGCTGTGATGTCTATTTTTAAAGCTGTTCCTCTATCAACACCGACAGAGGTATTTGAGGTGGAAGAGATGAATCAACATCCAGGGAAAGGAAAACACAAACCATCAATATTTGCAGCTCTTGAAAGACCACTGCCGGGCTTTTATTCAGGAATTTGATGCATTTTGGAGGAAATAATAAGCAAGAGAGAGCAGCAGTAAAGAAAAGGAGAAGTTAAAGTTCTCAGAGAGATTAATTCTCGAAGCAGGACAACGAAGTGGAGGCGACAGGGAATAAAGTGGTGGCAAATCTCTCTGAGATTAGAAAGGAGCCCGGTGGACAGATGGATTGGGCAATCATTTGATAGGAATCAGTTTAGAACAAAGATAAAACAGAAAAGAAGAAAAGGAAAGGGTTGTTTTGTGTCTGACAAGAGCAGGTTTAGGGCCAGGGAGGTATCAGCTGACTTTGGTGTTGATTTAGTGGCATTTGTTTTACCAGAGTGACACAGGCAGGGAAAAAGAGATGAAAAAAAGAGCTTGAAAAGGCAGGAGAAGAGGTGACATTCAGAAGATGCAGAAGAAATCAGTGCCCTGCTCCATGGTGAGCCATTTAAAAGGCAACAGGATGCCAGGAAAACCAAATGCTGGAAGGGTTGATGCAGAGATAGGGGAACCAACAAAAAAATGGGAAGCAAAGGAAGGGATAAACTTTTTTCCCAGACAAACCAAACCAAAGAGAGCTCATCTGCAGTCAACAGCAGCCTGTGTTCCATCCAGCTGTGCCAGGTGTAAAATTCCCTGGGGATGCAGCTAAAATCCATACAAACCACCTTTAGGATCAGCTGAGAACTTGGCACTGGGAAATTTGCAGGCAGTGCCTTGCTGCAGGTTTGGGGTTGGGTATTTTAGTGCCATATGTTGACATTTCCAAAAGCAAGCACATCAGGATAATATTGAATTTGCAGTTACAGAGGAGGTGTTTTCCCAATTTCACTTGCAGTGTTCAACCCCACGGCCATTCCCACTGAACAGATAATCCCAGGGGCAAATCCATGTTACAATTTCATTCCTCTATCACCATAACACTTTATCAAGCAGCAATTGATGCACTAATCTGTTTTCTTAATATATTTTTTAAATAATCACTTTCATTCCCTGGAGACAAAACACCAAACTCCGCTTTCACTGCTCTTAATCTCAGTGCAAACCTCTCTGCCATATCACCTAAATAAATCCATAATTTCCCTGCAAGCCTCCAAAATCCCTTGCCAATAACACCTCCTATTTCACTTCGTACATCCTTCCCAGAAACTCCTGATGTTTTAAATCCCCAATCACTTCTCTCATTCAGCCACGTCTCCCTTATTCCAATAATTTCATACTTACGCTAAAACATCTGTAACTCCCATTCAGCAATCTTGTTATATAAGATATGCAGCTTTTTCTCTCTTAGCTCTGCTTTGATTTACATCCTTTCCAGAGGTATTTTCCTCTGAACATTGTTAACCGCTGGATAAATCACCTTGGGATTTAGGCAGCGACATCCAAATCTCTCTCCACCCTCATTACTTCACTAACAAAAGATGTCAGAGCAATTTTTCAGTTTAGAATGCAGCTGATTTTTCCCCTGTGCTTGTGAAAGGCAGGCCCTTCATAAATATTATTCTGATTACTCAGTTTGGTTGTTTTTCTGGATTTTTTTTTCCCTGAAAACACACCCTGCCCGGGCTGGAGGAACATCCACAGCATCTCCTGGGTGCTTCCATGCAGGAACATCATTGATAACAACCCCAGAGAGAGCCCCAGGGAAAATCTCAGGTTCCCTTGTGCTGAGCTGAAATTGGAGACAGCTCCCAGGAACCTGAGAGCATTCTGCAGCTCTGCTCTTGCTGTGCATCCACTGCTCCATGTAGGAATCACACTCTGACAGGAATTTCCAGCTGCCCTCCCTAAAAGCAGTGCTGAACACGTTCTCCTCTCACAGCCCTTTCACCCAACGGCGAGAGGTTTAACAGATTTAATAAACATCTTATTTTAAATGTGGCTACTTTGCAACATTATAAAAAATACAATTAAAAATAAAAGCTTGCAAAGGTGTTTTAGGACATCTTTAGTAAACAAATAACCTTACCTAATGCAGGGTTTCAGCTGAAATACTTTGAGAGGAGAAATCTTCCATGTATGTTCTAGTTTGATTTATTTCCACTGGATTTATTTCCCTTTTCTCCGCAGCCCTGAAAGGGCTGGAAAGGAACCTCAAATTCACTGAAAATAAAAAAAGTTTAAAGCTTGGCACAGTTATCCACTTAAAAATATAAACCCCAGGCTAAGAGGAACCCTTTTTATACCTTCCTGGGTCCTTCTCTCCTACACTTTTGGTGATGCTCAAGCTCCTTCTCCCCAGGTGAACCAGCTCAAAGGGATTTTCTTGAATGCAGATTGGTGCCAGCCTGAGAGCAAGGCTCTTACTCACAGGAGCAGTGATTTATGTTATGAGTGACCCAACAACCCTGCAGGTAACAGAGCAATTTTGGAGAACTCCCCTCCTGTTGGGTGCACAGAACTTCCCACCTTCCTAACAGCATGTTTGATGTCCATGGAGAAGATATAAAAACTGGACAATGGGTAAACTCCCCCCAAAACCCCCCCAAACTTTCTGAAATTTGAATTCCGATATTAATTTCAAGTGTGGAGAAGGTCAAGTCACTGATTTGGAAGTTACAGTGGGATTTGAATAAGGAAACTCCGGCAGGTAACCTGTCAGGAATGGGAGCTCACGCATAATGAGTTACCTTTTAAATTGAATTTTAAAATAATATCAAGGATGCTGTCATCCAATGTGTCACTGTAGAGTTAAGGCTAAAAATAACATTGGTTTAAAGAAATACAGTAATTATATTCATTTCTTTAATACTCCCAGTAATAATTATGTCATTATAAAAGTTATCAATTTTATCCTGCTGGATTAAAACTCTCGCTGTGCTTTCGAAGATGGTGGCGTCAGAAGCACCAAAAATTGGTTTAAGTGCAAGCAAGCAAAACACTTCTGGCAGCAGGAATGGGAAACCCTCTGATCACACCACCTAAATCAACTACAAACGTGATCAAAACCTTCCCATTTCTGATAAAGAACTCTCCAACATGACTTCCTGGAAAATGTGACACTCAAATCCTGTTTTAGAGCACAGAGTGAAAACACAGCACAAGGATTTCTCTGGCCTCGCTGACCTTTCTCAAATTTTTTGAACACCAACAAATTTCCTGCTGTTGCTGTGTCCTGACACAACCACGATGTCCTTCCTCTCCTCTGAACATCTCCTGTGGGTTTTGAACTTCTGTCCCACACAAACAGCAGAGCTTTTGGAGAACATTTCCTGACCTGGGTGATCTTTAACCACAGATAGAGGAGATTCTGTGGACTTTACGTGGGCTCAGTGAGTATTGTTGCTGCAAATATCGAGCGCATCACACCTCGATGTGCAAGCTGGTCCTGAATCCCTTTTCCCCGTTAGGAATCCCACAGAGCTGGGATAGAAACAGCAGGAAAACCGGCTCAAAAGAGTCACAAAGATGTCCAATGTTTGTTTCAACACCCTGGGAATGCAGAACCCTTCAAAGGAACGCTGGAGGATTTCAAATGAGTGGTCAAAATGCTGGAAGTGTTTGAAGAGGGAACTGAGCAAACATTGACTCTTCTGTGAGCTAACACCGAAATCCTGCTGGGGTTTGGAGCTGCCTGTTTAGAGCCAGGCAAAGATGATTTCTGTAACACATGAGACACTCAGGCTTTTTGTTAATTCGGGTTTCTCCTTCTCACCTAATTTTTGACACAATGATAAAATACAGAGGTGCCAACAGAGACTGTGCTTTCTGACTTAGAGTAGATTGAAATGGTTCAAAACTCTTATTTGCTTGTGGCTTTCACAGAAAACTGAAGTGCTCACAGTAAAAATAAACCTCAATAGATTTTGTGACTATTATGGTAGGTTTTTTTTTCTTTGCTGATCGTACAGCTAATCAAAATGTTCTCATTCTACCAGAAACTTCTTATTTTCCATGATGTGATATAATTAATTCATTGTTCAGTATTTTGTAGACAAATCCCTTAGAGATTTTTCCATGTTGAGTTTGACTTGAGTGGCTGGAGAGTTCTTGACTCAGGAGAAGCACAAAGCCCATAAGGTCACCTGTTGCTTTGGGTTTTAACTTTCTGATTTTGTTTACATTTCTGCTGTAGAATCTCTCACGCATTTTATATAAACCAAGTAGTATTTCCATAACTGTTTCTTTTGTTTTTATTCTGTTCTTGATAGAAGAGGTTTTTGATGGGCTTTTATTTGAACCAGTGGAATTGGAGAGGAGAAGATCTCACTATCCAATCCATGGGAAAATGCGAAATTTTTTCAGAAAAATGTATATAAGGCAATGAAAATTAAAGCCTGGCCCTTTTATTCTGTTCACATTCACTGTGTGTGTGTTCATTTTGTGTTCTCTAGTGACAGTCACCCCCTTCACTTTCCACCACCTAACGACCCCATTTGAGCTCCACATTTCCTAAGAGACTTCCACAGAACTCCTCAGGACCCCGATGGACTTCTGTGGGATGAAGTTGGGATCAGTTGGGATCATCCCTCAGGAAGCAGCACTCTTCATTAGGGTCACTACACAGAGTCCTGTTCTCCAAGGCCACCCCACACCCAATCCCAACTCATCCCTCTGAGAGCAGCGTAGGACACACACCGGGCAGAGGTATTCCAGGAAATAAACATGGAAGCTGAGCAAGATTCCAGTGGCTATCCCAGATTTCAGTGCTTCATCTTTCAACCTCACAGCTCCTGTTGGCCACATCCTTCAGCTGGTTTGTGCAAATCCCGTGGAAAACCTGGATGAGGGAGGAGGAAAGTGAAAATGAATTGTTGCTCTTTCTGTGCACATAATTTTAAACGCTTGGGATTTTGTCAGCACCTACCGTGGCTGGGTTCTTGGAAGGCTTCAGAAAACTCCATTTCAGTGCCACGTATTTGAAAAAGATTAAATAGCCTTGAACACCCTTCTGTAAAGCAAAGAGCTCTGGATATTTCCCGAGGCTGTTTTGAATGGGTTAGTTAAGAGCCGTAATGCAGGGATTTTGTTCTTTGCTCAAACATCATCCATCTAGCTGGGAAAAGGAAGGGAACTTGGCATTTCTTGCCCCGTGGTCGTTGAAACTGGCTCTCAGAGTACCTGTGCCAGTGGCTTTATTGTCATGGAGCTGCTGACACGGCAGGAAAACCCCATTATGAGGGATTCAGCAAAGGAACATTGGCAATTGTCTGAGGGAGATGTATTTTCTGCTCCTAGGGTTATGTAAGTCTTTTTATCTCTACGTATGTAAATGTGTGTCCCAAGACACTCTTATCCCATTAGATGTGTTGCTGATAAGATCTGTTTGAAGAGAGGGATGGAGATGGCCCAGTTAATGAACTGCTGCCAGGAGGTGGGTGGGTTATTTTAGGTGACCCAAACTCTGGAAAGAAAGTCTTAATCTGCCTCCTACCCACATAATCGATGTATTCAGGAAAACTTTACCTGGACAGCTCTTGCTTTGCTTGAGTGCTTTGTTTGTCACTCAGAAAATGATCCTGACCCTTTGTAAAGTGTTTTGAGTTCCAGGGAAGACCAAGAGTGAAACCCAAATCCAGTCCCATGACCTCACTGAGTTACAAGTTTCCATTCAATGTTCTCCAGTGATGGGATAAGGGGGAATGGCTTTGAGCTGGATGGTGGATTTAGATGGGATTTTGGGAAGGAATTGTTCCCTGGGAGGGTGGGCAGGCCCTGGCACAGGGTGCCCAGAGCAGCTGTGGCTGCCCCTGGATCCCTGGCAGTGCCCAAGGCCAGGTTGGACATTGGGGTTTGGAGCAGCCTGGGACAGTGGGAGGTGTCCCTGCCATGGCAGGGGGTTGGAATTAGATGACCCAAACCATTTATTATAATGACATTTCTCCAGTTATTTTAAATTATCATCTTCTTCCTGCTTTGCCCTAAACATAAGACTGCTGTCTGTGGTGTCAGTTCATCCCTTCTGACACTCTCACAGCACCCTTACCCTACAGCAGATCCCAGAGTGGCTGTGGCACTGACATGATTGATGAACTCTATCACCACTCACTGGGTAATATTTAACATATTTCAGAGCATCTGTCCAGTTAATGTGGTTTGCAAGAGAGCTTTCTGTCTTCTCCAGAACGCAATGACTCCCCAATTAATAAAAGGGAACTAATTTTGGAATGCTTGAAATGAACAATTAGAAGCTCCATAAAGGCGTTTCTGTGTATGGCATTAAATATAGCAAGAATTAATTTGCTGGAGTGGTTAAAATGTACGTGACAGGATTTTAGTGGGGAAAAAAACATTCATGTAGTGCAAATAAAAATCTAATCAGAAGAGTGGGAATAAAGCAGAATATATGGTTGGGGACTGTGTTCACCACACACAAATATTGTACTTGTAAAAGGGGTCTCAATTAAATACACTATATAAAATCAGACCAGCAGGGGTTTGCTTTTAGGCACATAAAGCACGTTTAAATGAATCAAAACTCATTAAATAGCTGTATAATTACAGTTAACTAGCAGGAAAAAAATAAAATTTAAGAAGAGAGTCTGCACAGAAAGAATAGAATGTTAAAACTAGGAGATACAGTGGCTGTGACTGGACAGAAAGGAAAAAAAGAGGTAATGGGAACAGAAAAATGAGCCCACAGAGGATGACAGAGAATACCTGCAGAAAGGCATGGCTGAGTGTCTCGTTAGTGGGAAGTGCGCCAAAACGGGAGAGTGACGTGTCTGGGATTTTTCTCAAGGTGCCAGTGTATTATTCTGCTCTCACTCGGTGTTTTATTGATCCCTCTGGGCACTTAACAGTGATGAGAGCAGCCCCAGCCACAGCAGTGAGAGCTCACAGGACCTCCTGAGCTCCCTTCCACCCTCGGTTATTTTATGGTCCTGCACATCCCAGCAGGATCCTTCCCCAGCTGGGCTGGGGGAACCCCCTCTGGAGGAGCTCAGCCACCTGATGGTGATGCTTTAGGTTTGAACTTTTATATTTTTCCAATCCTGTACTGCCCAATGTCACTCTGAAGTTCCCTGTAGCTCATTAAGTGCTGTTCTCTGTGCTAAGACAGACATAACAAAACCTCTCTAATTTGTTCTCCAAGGACACTCAGAACAAGAACTGCAAACCTTCATCTTGGGGAGAGGGGGGCAAGCTTGGGCAAATTCCATCCTTGCCTGGCTTCTGCTTGGGCAATTGATGCTGATATCAAAGTGGGAAGAACTCGGGAGCTGTCATTGTCCATTTTGGGATGCACTGAGGCAGGAGCCTCTGGAGCCCAGAGTGTGACCTCTGAAGGCCTTTCAAATAAAATAACACCTTTTTTTCTTTACTCCTGTCTAGTCTCTGTTTCTAGGGAGCCAGATAAGGCATCAGTGGGGCCCAGGACAGCCTTGGCCTCTCCCTGGAGGGAGAATGAGTCCTTCAGCTTGGCACCAAAAGCACAAGAACTTTAGGACAACCAGTGGAAGTACAATTGTAACATAGCAGTAACCTACTCATCTATTGATGCAGAGACCCTGCTACTGCCACCACTGCTTTTATCACCACTGACCAAGCTGCTATCACAGAATCACACCAGCACTGAGGCTGGAAAAGCCCTCCCAGACCATCAAATCCAACCTGTGACCCATCCCCATCCCAGAGCACTGAGTGCCACATCCAGGCCTTCCTTGGGCACCTCCAGGGATGGGGACTCCAAACCTCCCTGGGCAGCCCTTGCCAACATTTAACAACATTTTCCATGAAGAAATGCTTCCTGATGACTGGGAAGGATCCCTATGTTTGTAAAAATCACATCTACATCGAGGCTGTCGCCGACTAATCTACATCTAATGACATGCCCAGTTCTGCACTACGAAGAGACTGAGGCTGCTGTAGATATAAAACCACGCTGGCCTCACTTTCCTGAGGAGCCCTGCCAGTTCCTTGGTTTCTCAGCAGGCTGAGCTATGGATTTAACAAGAACTGCCACTCCCAGCCCATGGCAGCCCCACGTTAAACACACCAAAATAAAAAAGGGAGCTGCCTTTGTGCAGGGCCCTCAGTGCCAGCACAGGGCCCTCAGTGCCGCCGCAGGCCTCACACATGCACAGCACTCACAGCAGCTCCCAAGGTCACTCCAGCTTCCTGCTCCGCTGGCAAAGATGGATTTGAGTTCTGTTCCCGCTCCAAACTCATTTTTCCCTTAGTTAACTCCATGCTTTTACTTAGCTCTATCTTTCTGGTCCAGCGGCCGATTCCAAATTTAATCAAACCTCTCACGTAGATCTCATTTTCTTCTATTTATCTGCATTACTGGATTTCTCTCCCTTTCCTGCCCTTTTTCCGGAGACCCAGCACCACGTCTTGATATTCTCAGTGCACGGTTTGGAATTCAGGCCTTGGGGCAAAATGCTTCTCCATGGTGTAAAAGAACATTCCGGAGAGCATTCCCAAGGCAAGCTGTCACACTTCCTCTGATCCAGCGTGGAATCAAACACCTTCAAACACACTCGATTTTCCTGGAGATTCCAGCACGATTCCAGCAGCAATTCCTGGGTTAAACGAAGCTCCTCGTTCTGCCTCCAAGGTCTCATGGTGCAATCCGTGGATTTCTCCATCAATAATTCCTCGGCTCCGTTCAGGATCTGATGAGGAGAGCCGTGCGGGACTGCTCATCTTCCCGACTGGATCCTAGGGAGGGCAGGACTTTGCCATTCATTTTTTGGGATCTCAGGCCTGAACAGTGAGCAGCTCTGTGCCTGCAGTGATTTTTCCCTCCTGGCTGCCTGCATTATTAAATAACCCAGTGCAATCCATGTGCTCTCCCCGGTGGATGGGCTCCGAGTCGTGTGGAGTCTCCTTCAGGAGAGGACATCAATTAAGGGAGATGTACCAGGGCTTACTCTGAATTTATGAAACTGGGAGTCTATTTCTCATTACAGTTCTCAGTAAATCATCCTCCTCTTGCTTTTTTTTGGAAACTGCTTCAGCTGCTGCCTGATATTTCCATTCTTTTATATACATAAAACCTTTCAGAAGGCACTGCACCAGTAAAAACAAAATAAACCAAAAGGAGTTGTGCTTTAAAATTCATAAAATAGAAAAGATTTGCAAGAGACACTGAGAGCTTTGCATGTGGACCAAAAGGTGTAGTTTCCCACAAGATTTTCCTAAGTAATTTCAAATTTATTTAATTTATTTTTCTTCAGGAAGATGGTTTGGAAAAGTTGGTGACACTGAAGGTCTATTAAATAAGATATTTTCACATATGAGGAAGAAAGTCCTCTCTGACCTAGCACAGCTTCTAATCACATTCCACTGTTAGCAGAGCTGGTCTGAGACTGGCTCCTTGAGAGGGAAACTGAGGTAATGGGGACACCAGATTGCCTCCTGTAATCACAATGAATAGAAAGGCAGGCACCTGTGCTGCAGGACAGCTGATTTTTTAACACTTTGACACAACCTGGAAGCAGAAACCAGTGTAATTTCAAAAATCAAAATATCTTTGGGTTGTAATGGTTGCTTTAATTTCTTTTTAAAAAGGGGAAACTTCAGTGGAGATGTATCCAAGCAAATCTTACTCCCTGCTCTTTACCTGCTGTGCATTCCTTGGCACTGCCAGGCAGAAAATCTGTAATTCCCCAGGTTTTACTGCTGAGCCAGATTTGTTTCTTTTCCTTCCCATGTGTTTTCCTGCAGCCAGAGCAGTTTGTACCAGCCCCTGCACCCATCCCATTTTGGACTGGAGCACACACACGAGGAAAGAGGGAGCTGAGCACTCATCATTCCATGGATGTGCTGTGCCCACAGAAACACCCTGGCACTTGGGTGGGAGCTGTCACCCAGAGCCCGAGCTGTGCACAGGTTTAACCTCATTTTCCATGCACAATTGGCCTCAGAAATGATTCCCCAAGCCTCCCTTTGCGCAGGGGTCTCACCCTCGAATTTAAAACCTTGTTTCTTCTAAATGACGTGGGAAGGACCCACTTACCTCAGATGTCCTTCCTCTCCAGCAGCTGACACACCATTCCCCACCTGGATTGGGAACAGGGCTTTTAATAGCTCTCCATTTTCAGCCCTGCTTGCACTTTGGGTGGGGAAAAGCAGGATGGCTATGAAAGTTCCAGCGGCACCAGCTCGAGCCTTTGTAGAGACAGCGCTGAGAGGAAATGGGAAAGGTAAGGCTGGAGAGTACAATTCTATTTAAAAGTATTTTAGATTCTCTGGGTCAAAAAAAAAAAAAAAAAGAGAAAGAAAGGAGGAAAAGAGAAAGAAAAACATCACAGATTCTTTCTACTTTATCTGAAAAATAAAAAGACCTTTCTAGTTTTCATCATTTTAGTTTTGTGTCTTTTAAGCGCATTAAGAAGTAATAATTTCCTCGTATCCTAAAGACATTTTGACAGTTCCTTGGCTTCTTCCTCACTGTTCTTTCCAACAGTCTGTCCTTTTTTTCTTCTCTAGGTGATGGAGAGTGACCTCTTGGCCCCAAGGAGGGTGACCCTCACAAAGGACTCCAGCTTCAGCAGAGGCTGTTCCAGCAGGGCTGGTGTTATTTAAAACCTCAGCCCTGGTCAGCAAATGTCTCACCTGTCCTTGCTCCTTGAAAGCTGCACGTGGCCAAGGTCTGACAGGCTCAGGTTGCCACCAGGTCACAAAACGTTGCCCTTCACGTCTCACAGGGCTCGAGAAGCTGTCGGGAAGTTTTCAAAATGTAACTGAGATGCAGCACAAATAATAAAAGGGAAAAGGACTTAAAGGATAGTAGAAATGGATCCAGAACAGAGAGGGAAGAAATCCCCACCCTGGCCATCACTAAAACACCTTTCCCCATCCCTCCTCCCTAAGACTGGAGCTGGGGACACTTGCATCCAGAAGGATGTTGGGGGAGAATGACACCAATAAAAGAAAGTTTTCTTGCAAACCAACTCCGAGTGTTTAATTGATAATGCTTTCCTGTATCGATTTTGAAGTTTTAGCATTATTGGAACTGGACTAAGAGCTGTGTCTTGAAACATTAAATGGAAATAATATCACTGGTAAAGTAAACGTTGTCTTCCAGCAACGGAAAACACGAAAATGAAAAGCACTTTTTGAGTTTAATTATTTACCCCTGGGCAATAAATATCCACTGCACCAAATAACCTCCACAGCAGAGCAAGTAAGGAGAAATGTGAAGGTAAGAAAATGACAGGACGAAAATCATATCAGACACAAACCAAATAAATTATCCAGGCTATCCTACAGGAAATGAGGATGGCAGGTTAGCCATGGGATATGGAGCACCCTTGGCAGGTGATGGCTTTGATTGGATGTGATGAAGGAGAGGCTACGGGTGAAGAGCGACAGGACGAGCGATTCACCAATCGTCCAGAAAATTGACAGCAAGATTCCTCATGTCTCAATTGCAGAATGGGATACTTAACATTTGGAGTGCCTTCTGACGACATTCATGAGATGGTAATGACTCTGTGTCAGTAATGACCTAGACTGGCTTTGGAGCTGTGACCTAGAGGTAAAAAAACTTCATAAGGCATTCCTGCCACCTAAGCCATTGCCATCAAACTTCACTGCCACCTAAACTCCTCCCTTCGGACATATTTCCCCATGAGGAGGATCCTGCTCTCCACAGTTTGCAAAAGAGGCCAGAATTAGTCTCGCTACATTAAAACCTCCTTTGATTTAAAGGGGAGCAGATCTGAGCCAATATGAGGATATCCATTGTTCCCTCCTCCTCCTCCTCTGCGCTTCCCACTCTCCATAACCTTGCTCCGTGTCCTGCAGAGCAGAGCTCACAGAGTCACCCTCCCAAGCTGACATGTTTTATGATCTGCTCTCCTTGCACCTTTTGTTGCTGACAGGATGGGAAGTAAAATAAAAGATGTGGTCTAATTAAACCTCGGTGTTATTATATTAATAAAGAGGGACAATCTCTGGCAAGAGCAAATCAAGAACAATCTCCAGCAATCTGCTGGATAGAATGAAAGAGAGATAAAATGAGACGAGGCTTTTTGGTCCAGAAAAACCTCCTTTTACCCAGATTTTTGGGACTCAGCAAAATTCCTTTGTACAATAAAATTAAAGCTGGCAGTTTGGAAGGAAAGGACTCTATGGGATACCCTAAACCATCTTAATAATGTGAAAGCCACAACCACTTGGGTTTACTCCTTTCACACATATCCTTAATCCTAATTCTGGTTCCAGTTTGCTCAGGGACTGACTGGACAGGCACAAACTGGTCTTTATTACTGCCCTAACTGGTTTAACTGGGGCTGCTTTCCTGGTGGCAGTGTTGGGAACATCTTCTACAGCAAAAAGTCTGGAAAACCACATCCACAGAACTTTTCCTGCTCTTTTGGCATGGGACAGAACTGCCAGGAGAAGACCTCACTCCTTCAACCCAACATGCAAAGCCAATTTTAAATTATTAAAGAATTAAATAATTAATAATATTTATGTTTCTACAGTATATAGATACTTCCCTCTGTCATAAAAGACATCAATTTCCATTTTCCTTCCATTTAAAATCACTAATGCAATTTAAAGGAATATCCAAAGCACTTTTTTTGGCACAAGACTCTTTTTCCTATATTTTGAAAATGTTTGTGGAATTATTGTCACAGCCTGTATTTGTTTTTGGATAAGTATTTCAATCAGACTGCTGATTTAATTTACATGCTACACATTATTTGGCCATCTGGTCTCTTCCAGAGTAACATCAGAACAGATTTTTGAATCATTAGAAATATTAAAATCATAAAAGCAATAAAAAATATTTATTATTGTCAAGGACAAGTCCTGAGTCATTCTTATTGCCCTTCTTGGGTTTTTCGCAATGTATTAAAAATTAAAACCAGGAGTTTTGAGAGATATCATTGAATCTATGATTTTAAGTAAATGTAAGAATTTTGAGATAATACTCTAAGAAAAAACCTTCAAAAATGCTGCCCTATCATCTTTTAGGATTTAAAATGCCACATAATTATCACATAGTACTTTACATAACCTCCCGTGTTAAGCATGAGCTGGAAGTGCAGCTGTGAGGGAATTTTTTTGTGGGCATTAATCCCCTGTAGATCTCTGGACTGCACAGAACTGCTGCCACAAACTCCTCCAGGGCAGGTGTGAATCCAGCCATGCCATCGTGAGAAACATCCCCACAGCAAAATCCCTCCTCAAAGAAGAAAATTATCCACATTTTTTTTTAAAGTGACCCAAAACAGGAAGATTTTCCTCATTTCTCAATGGAGACTCCTCACAAAATCGCTGTGGCAGCAGAATAATTTCTGCTGTAATAGACTGTGAAGGTCTTGTCTTTATTTAGTGCAAATATTTAAGTATCGTGTTCAAACAAAATGTACACCCTAGTTTTTTTATAAATTGTGGGTTTTCCATAATGGGTTTGTAAAAAATGGATGGGGATGTTTCATTTGCTGAAGAAAATCGACCTATAGGCTCATTTAAATATTAAAAATTCCATGTTTATCCCTTTTCTTGACAAAAAGTGGCTTTTCCCATTCCCGTTTCAGCAGGAGCAGTTCAGTTCTAAGCACAAAACCCTTCCAGCCACGGCTTGGTAAGTAAGGCATGATTTCAGCGAGGACAGAGGGGTTATATCCATCTAAAAAATTCCAGAGGGAGGGGAAAATCAGGACTCAGGGTGATTGCAGAGCAGCTCTGTGTGCTCAGTCAGCTGGAGAAGTGAAGCTCATCAGGCCATGCCTCTCCATCCTGCACTTATTCCCCCTCTGAGCCATGGCTGGGACACATTTTTCCATCCTTATCAGGGCTGGATCCCATATCAGTTTGGTTGGGAATGTCCCAGCAAGCAGGAGGGAGCCTTTCATTGAGGTCAAAAAGTGGGATTTTTCTGGGGTGAATTTTGAGTTGTTTTTAATGCTTTGCATCCTAGCAGCAATCTACAGGAGGAGGGAGAGATTTTAAAGGAGGCATTGAAAATTCCAGATTTACCTCTAAAAGTATTGCCAGATCTTGTATTTTTCGACAAAAAAGTAGTTTTTCAGGTGGAAAAATTTAGGAAAGCCTAATTTAATGACAAGTTGATTGATGACCTTCACCAGTACGCCTTCCTTCCGCTCAGAGTAGTTTTTAATCAATTTAGGATATTGATGAAGTAATTCTTTACCAAGATGGGGTGAGCCCCTGACACAGATTACCTGGAAAAGTTGTGGCTGCCCCTGGATCCCTGGAAGTGTCCAAGGCCAGGTTGGATGGGGCTTGGAGCAGCCTGGGACAGTGGAAAATGTCCCTGCCCATGGCACTGGATGGGCTTTAAGGTCCCTCCCAACCCAAACCATTCTGGGATGATTCTATTTCAACAAGAATCACAAGTTAAACGAGTGGGTGGATAAACTAATCCCAATTAACTTCAGGAAGATATTAAATTTGGAAAAAGCTGACTTCTGATTTAATTTGGTTCCTCATTACTAACCCTTCCAGCTCTGTAAGGTCTTTTAGTGCCAAGAGCTTCTTTTCAATTAAAACCCAGGGAATGGTGGGACAACACGTTGCCAGGTACACAGTCACTATCAGAATTATCTAATTAGTTATTGTGTTACTAATTTAATTCAGAATTTTAATTGTTTGACATGACACCAGAATGTTCAGGCACCTCCAGTTTAAAACTACACAAATAATCGTGAACTATGCTTTGTATTTGTTCATTTTTAAAAGCTGTCAGCAAATTTTTATGAATTGTAACTCTCATTTTTTCTGTCACTTTAAACCTGTGTTGGTTAAAATAGGTTTTTCTGCATTCAGCAGTGCCAAACAGCTACTAAATAATTATTAGTTATATTAAATGAGACTATTGGTTTTATTAAATTAATGCTAGGTTAACCTGAGTCGCTCAGGCAAAGAAGAAATTCTTATGAGTGAACTGAACAGTGAGGGCCAAAGCTGCAGGAACGACATGTCCACAGCAAGAACCATAAAATTCTTTGTCAGCTAAAAGCAAAATGTGAATTGACAGCACTACTCCAAAACACGCAGTGAATAGGTGGAAATTTAAATACTGCATCACATTTCAGCAAGGCTCAGCTTCCAATGCATCCTCAATGAAAATGTAAAGTTCTGTGAGTCTTATTCTTTCTCTGTCATCATCCCCAAGCAAAGCCACGCTCGAAGAGGTGTAATTTTTAGAGCCACATTGCAGAAAGGATCCCAGAAAAACTCTCCACTGTCCACTTTGCTCAGACTTGTCCTGCTCTGGAGGGAACCTGAGCAGCTGAAGAGGTTT
Organism: Vireo altiloquus; assembly: GCA_013396875.1. Taxonomy (NCBI): domain Eukaryota; kingdom Metazoa; phylum Chordata; class Aves; order Passeriformes; family Vireonidae; genus Vireo; species Vireo altiloquus. The sequence goes on along the minus strand of VZRF01001108.1, from coordinate 666,140 downwards.
ATTCCCTAATCCCCCTGGCCGTGGCTGATCCACACCAGGGCTGACACTGATACCTCCCTGGATCCTGGGGAGATCAGCAGCTTAATCCCAATTCCCAGCTGCCCCCAGGCTGGCTGCCCACAGCCCTGGAGCTGTCAGCCTTCCTCTGGCGAGGAGCAGAGCTGCCATTCGTGGCAGCCAGAGCTCTTCCAAGCTCCTTTGTGTGCCACTGCATCTCTGGCTGTCCTGTCAGCGCTGCCTTTCCCCAGCCCTGACTGGTGACAGACAGCTGGAACCACACAATCAGCTCTGGTGGGGTTCTCTAGGATGGATTTTGCATCAGAACCTCGTGACAGTGTCTGCAGAGACAGCATATCCTTACTTTTCTCCTCTATCGCTGCATTATTATTAATTTTCAATTATTAACCTCCAGACCACTAATTTTAAAGAAGGATTAGAAGGAGGGATCACAACTCCTAACACATCTTTGCCTCAGTAAAGGCTGAAACCACAGCTCTGGGTAATTTTTATAGCAACCAAGTTGAGCAATTAACTGGTACAGACATAACCCTGTTGCATTTGTCAGGGGTTTGATGCATTACAGCAGCTCAGCACTTCTTCCCAGACACTGAACTTCGAGATATTACCTGGAAAACAACCTGTTTGTAATGCTGGGAGGTGGAGGGACCCTGCTGAGATGGGAACTTGAAACCACAGTGAGAAAGGCAAATGGAGCATGAAACCCTGTGCTGGTAGGAAAGTTCCTGCAAGGGAACAGCGATCCTGAGCAGCTTTTGAACCTTTTTAAAACTGGGACTGTGATCCCTTCACGAGGATCTATCCAGTGCAGGCATCCAGCCTTTGGCACACGCTGCAGGGACGTGGAGCAGACCAGTTGTGCCTCGCGTGGGAAAAGCAGCAGAAATTATCAGAGTCCTGTTCAGGTGTCATTTTTGGGGATTCCTTTGGCCTCTTCCACCCAGATGATGCCCTCCATGACCTGCAGACTGCCAGCAGAGCAGAGCCCAAGCAGCTTTTTCGTGCCCCCAGTTAACCCTCCTGGCTGCAGCCGCCTGAGGCTCTCACTTCTTCTCCTCTCACCCACAGCTCCCCAGCTAAAATCACGTGAGAAAATACAGCACAAAGCTTAGAAACAACAAAGCAAAGACAAAACCCTGTGTTTTGTGCTTTAGAGATATAAACTGCATTCCAAAACCTGAAATATGACCTCCTTTTTTATTCAAATCTTTGGGAGCAGCGCGTTGCTCTGGAGGTTTAATTTAATTTATCGCTGGCTTTTCCAAACTAGGGCCATGTGAAGAGCAGCATCCAGCAGGACCACAGGAATCCCAGCTTCCAGTTACTGGGGGAAGAATCACAGTCCCACAGTCAGAAAAATGACCTCATCTCCCTTCATTACAGATTGATTTTGGCCCTCCATTATTGATGCAGCTGACAAGGGAATCACATTCCTGTGGCTCTGAAGGAGATGACACAATGAAGCCTCCAGACCTAAATTCAGAAGTGTCCTGCCTTGTCAGTTGTCCCATTACAAATCTCCTTTGGCAGGGGGTAAGGGGAAAAGGCTATTTATAATTTAGCCATGAAATTTTAATTACAGGCTGAAATCGGCTGGGGTTTGGTCATGAAGTTGAGTGTGAGAGAGGCTGAGAGCAGAAGGTGCTTGGCATTGAGGAGGCATTGGTTTAGCTCGTTAATAAATCAGGTAATTATTGGATTTTAAAATAAACACTTCTTTGTAAGGATAAGACTCGTGTAAAGAACATCTGAGAGGGGTCAGTGATGTTGCACCTTTTCCACACCCATGTAAATTACTGACGTTTGCCTTATGGTTAGTCAAAAAGAAACCAGCAGGAAATCATTCCTCACCTCATTTTTACATTGTCACCTGTGCAGAGGTCACACAAATCCTGCTGAAATCCAAGAAGAGATTTACTCCACTTGCCCACTCTCCATTGGGCACCTAAAACTACACTCAAGGAGCCTCCCTTGCAGTCCAGGTGCCAGAATACTTCCTTTGGGAATTCAGGACTTTAATCTCAACTGGACGTTTTCAAGACCTTCATATGAATTTCAAACGACTTGGAAGACAGATCCTTCAAACCAGCAGGCAGCTCTGAGTAACTGTGTTAGACATAAATAGGTTCTTTTAAGCAGAGGATATAGGAGCATTTTGTGTTATAGATTCTGAGCAATTTGAAGCCAGGATTAAAGCAATAATACAGGCCACAGATCGTTAATGCTAATGCCCAAGTTCACAATTCTGGACACAGCCCTGGGCTCAGCCATCAGTATTCACAAAAAGGACTTCACAAAGAGAGCAGCATACTAATAAAAAAAAAAAAAAGGAAGGAAAAAAAATAATCACTCTGCAGAACCACAGCTGCTCAGTACAGACCATCTTTCCATTTTAATTTGTATCATCATCTTTCCAAGTCAAATTGACTAATACCAGGGTGCCTTATCCAAGGGCCATGTGGTCCAATCAAAGATCAATTTAAAGTGTGTTGGAAGAGATTGATTCATTTAATTCATGCGCATGAGGAGCGGTAAGCTCTGCTCCCCTCGCCAAGGCATGACTGCAGCCTCATTCCAGCCACAAAGACACACAGACAATACCCAGTGGATGAAGATTAACTGCAATGAGCTTTTATTAACTCACCTGGAAACAGAAGCTAGAGATAAATCACCCAGACCTCATCCCCCCTTCAGAATCTCCCTCTGTCAGCCAGGCCGAAACTTCCCTGATCCATTGGGGCCTTCCCAAACTTCCTTTGGATAAGATTCCCCAGACTCACTCGTAAATTCACCTGCATTTGTGGTTTATCTCTCACACCCAACACAAGACATCAGAAAGGATTTGGTTGTTCATGTCCTGCTCAGCCCCAAGGAATTGGATCCACCAATTCCCTGCTGCCACCCCAGCACCAAACCCAACCTTCCATGGTCAGGAGCACAAACTGAGGCACAGAATGTTCCACAAGAGCTTCCAGACGGTTGTGTACAAATTTAGCCACCTCCAGATTTTTAAATCAGCTGCATTTTCTCACCTTGCTGGCCCGCCAGCATCCTGGATTATTATTAATCCCTCAGGGAAGGTTATGGATCTCCATCCTGCAAAGCCAAGGACCACTTGCATTTGGGCAGGCCTATTTCTTTCTCTGTTTGTCATCTGCAAAAAGGATAGAAAACTCTTAAAATGCATTTGTAGATGATTTACAGCACATCAGAAATACTCTCAGCTGAGACCTGAGAGGAGAGAGATGCAGCAGCACAATCAGGAAACACCTCTGACAATTCCAAGTGCTTGGTAAGGTTAGAGCACCCTAAAAATGCCTCTGTCCCATGAACCTCATAAAAAAGCAGAGGTTTTAAGAAATAAATATGTTAAAAGACATATGGGAGCATCCTCCACCTTCATAACCCACAGCTATCTGTGTCCACAGGGGCTGGGGAAGAGTTGTCCTCCTTCTTTTCCCCTCTGGCATCTCTTGTTCAGCAGGAAGAAAACCCAAACCAACCAAGGACCAAAGCAGCACCAGGAGAGAGAGGAATTTCCAGCATGGGATTGAAAATTCCAGTGCAGCCAAACCAGAACAGAGATTGCATTTGGGTCCCTGAGCCATCCTATAGCCTCAGGCACCCCTTGGGAAATGATTTTTACTCCCCCTTGCTGGATTTTATGCTGAAATTAATGACTTCTGCAAATGGATCTCTGCCTGATTTTCCTTAGGATGGTTTTTGGGGTTTTTTTTCAGGGTTTGTATTTTTCAAGTGTTTCATACAGAAATTTTACTCTGATATCTGCCCCAAAGCTCCCTGGAGTCAAGTTGGTCTTTCTCTTTCCTGCTCCCCTCTTACAGAACAATTAAAACTCTTAGAAATGTACTTTTAAAATCTTAAAACATAGTTTCAGATTATTTTTATCCACCTTCATAATGCAAAAATTCCTTCCAGAGGAAAATCTGCTAAAAAATGGAAAACAAAACATTAAGATTATTCAGTACTCTCAGAGCAATGCTTTGGCTGAAAAGCTGATTTAAAAACCCAAATTAGTTAGTGTTTGATAATGAAATCAATAATATAATTGTATCTTTCTGGCAACGCATTTATCTGAAGTTTTTCTTATTACTTTGTTTATTTTTCCACTCCAATACCTTTTGCAAATTCCTTATAATTAAGATAAAGCAGTGATTGCAAAAATACTACAGGACATGGTGTTTTCATTAATTTGGGCAGAACAAATCAGATTGTGGGGAAACTCAGCTAAACAACCTTCAAAATCCCCAAACTCTTAAATTATCCTTTTCAGGAAGCGTTTGCAGGGCAATGCATTCTGATTTAGGGAAATCTACTATTTCTACACCTTCTGTTCTGATACCTGAATACACTGTGCACAATTCCTATTTCTTTTTTGGTAGGAAATTCAGATTTCTTTACACATAAATATATTTACAGGGATTGAGTAGAACAGCCTAAGTGCCTAAATTCCCCTGAGATTCCACTTCTTGTCATAATAAAGTGAAGGCAGAAGTGAACTGAAGTCACTGAAGCTGTGCCAGGATACAAAAACCCTCAGATTATCTCAATGTGGGGAGCAAAATTCTGGGTCTGCAGTGAATGGGAGATACAATAATCCCTACAAAACACCCTTCTCACCAATTTTTCCAGTTTATTTTGCTCTCCAGTTTGCCTTTCACCCAAAATTCCAACCTCATCCCTCCAGTTTTCTGAGCTGGAGGTTGGTTTCCCAAAAAAACCTCATCTTGCTTTGATTCTGTGGCATTCCATCACTAAATGTCCCACTTGTGACTAGAAGGAGACTTTTCATCTTGGATTTATGGTAAAACCAGGCCTAGGAGGGGTGCAGGTGGGCTCAGCCTTCTGACCAAACAAAGAGCTTTTTTGGTAAACTGTGCAGTGATGGGAAGAGATTTGAGCAGAGGCTGCTCCGTTTTCAGCTGGGTTTGCTTTGTGAAGCTTTTATTTATACAGCAGATCTCAAAATGCTTCAGAGAAATCCTCAGCAACAGGAGCAGAAATCACCATTCTAATGGCTGGTGGTGTCCAACCTGAGAAGGTAAAATATCACCCAGCAAAACAAACAAGACAAGCATTTTATGAAATAGAGCAGAGAGGTTTCCCCCTAATGCAGGAATCAGGGATTAAATTTCCTGCCTGGCAATACACAGGAGGTCAGGAAAGATGTTTATAATGGCATTTTCTTGCTTAAAAATCTATGAAAACAACGGATTTGTGTGTCAGGTTGAGGCTCTGCTCTGCTCTGTTTCTTTCCAGTCTGACCTCTTAATCCCATCCATCTCAGCACAGAGTTGATATCTTCCTAAATCCACTGGAGTTCTCCTTCAAGTGTGCCGAAATCAGGGAGAATTTTTGCTTTAGGTACAAGCTGGACCTAAGGCTTTCATTTTTAAAAAATACATAGGTTTTGGTTTTTTTTTAATACACATATTCAAGTATATATTAATGTTTAAGCAACTACTTCAGTTTGAGTCCCTTAATTCCCAGAAAGGAAGATGAATTACCTTGCTATTAATCTTTTGTTTGGTCCTGCAGTACTGACAGTAAGCATAACCAATAATCAAAACCCAATTATTTCCAAAATGCTGCAAATTAATTGATGCACACAGGACCTAATACCATGAATAAACCTCAGCATTAGAGGGACTGGATGCAGAATCAAGTAGGACAAGATGCTCTACCCATTGGGATATCTCCTTTATTCTGGGAGACTTTTTAGCTTTGTTCAGTACCCAAAGTTAAATTTTTGGAGAAGGGAAAGATTTTCTATCTCCATGTCCCAATAAAAGATATTTCCCTTGAAGCACAAGGTCTCTGAGCAGGTTTGGTTTAACTGAGCCCCACACCTGGACCAGGAGGACAACCTTACAGAAACAACAATGAATCCACAGAAAATCTCACTGGAAAGATGAAAATCTGAACGAGAAAACACCTAAAGGCTTTGCTGTGGGATAGGAACTGTCAGAAAACATTGCTGACTATCACAATTCCTACATTTGAAACCCAAAAGTAAATATTACCCTACTCTCGTTTTAAAGTATTTATCTCAATTATTATTTGCAGAAAAAAAAGAAATAAAAAAAGTGTTATTTATTAGCCCAGCTGAGCACCACAAGCAGCACTGGATCTGAAACCTAATCATTAGTGAGTTGTAAGCAGATAACATTAATTGGAGATCCTCTCAGTGAATTCCTAATTACCTTGCAGCATTTTTCCTAATGATGGGAAGCACGTTAGGATGTGCCAGGCTTTCTAATAATCCCCATTATTTATTGATGCTCTATTTATGCTCCTAAAGACGTTGAGACATTTCAAGCAATGTCCAGAATGTTTGCAAAGCCTGATCAGCTGACACAAGCCCTGGTCCAGGGAAGGACTCAAGAATATCATTATCGTTAAGGCTGGAAGAGACCTCCAAGATCATCAAGTCCAACCTTTGACTGAATATCCCTATTCCCACTAAATCAAATCCCAGAGAGCCACAACTCATTTTCTGAACACTTCCAGGGATGGTGATTCCAGCACTGCTCCAGGCAGCCTGTTCCAGTGCTTAACCACTCCTTCAGGAAGAGATTTTTCCTAAAATCCACCTTGAACCTCCCCAAACCAACTTGCAGCCATTTGTATTTTGTATTTAACCACTCCTTCAGGGAAGAGATTTTTCCTAAAATTCACCTTGAACCTCCCCAAACCAACTTGCAGCCATTTGTATTTTGTATTTAACCACTCCTTCAGGGAAGAGATTTTTCCTAAAATCCACCTTGAACCTCCCCAAACCAACTTGCAGCCATTTGTATCTCTGTGTTTTCAAAATCGACTATAAAGTATCAAAAAAACCCAACCCAAACAAACCCCATATTATCTACCCAGGTATGTGATATCTATTCAGAATTCTCTATTTTAGACTCTGTTAAAAGGATTTAGAAGAATAAAGAGATAAAAAACCCAAAGAAATAAAGAGAAACATGAATTTTGTTCAATTACGCTGATAAGATCCTGGTCAGTTCTATTATTGCACTCACGAAATTAGAACCACATAAAATGTTTATTTAGCATAAATTCTGTGCTGTGAACTCTGAAGGAGGCGAATTTCTATAAGGAGTTAATAGCCTTAAACTAATGTTAGTGTGTGATGATTTGGGAAATTTTAGTGGTCAACATCCAAAGGGTTTGAAACAAGCACAGAGGAATTGTTACATTTTTAAGAGGATGATGAAGGCCCAAATCTAAAGGTCAGGTTCAATTTCCTGCTCAGTGAGAGGTTTCCTTGTTAGGCCCAGAACTTTGGGGTTGGACACCTAATGCCTCATAAAATCCAAAGCTTCCCTGTGCTCTTCATTTCTAGAAAAGAAGAATGGACTAAAAGTGGAACCTGCTGATCAGGAAGTTGAAGAGAAATGTTTTGTCTGTTATGAATTACCCAAACTCTCCAGCAATGATGATCATTGCTAGAAATGTGACTTCCACCAGTCTGAAACATGCCCAGTTTTGACAAAAAGCACAAGACTTGTGAGACAACAGCTGCTGGTTCACAGTTTGCTGTTTTAAAACCAGACTCAAATCTTGGTAAATGCATTCCCTGCTCCTCTCTCCTAGGATTCATTAATTTTGAGGGGAAATAGTGTGACTTGTAATATTATTATAAATCACACAAGTCACTCTCCCAGTCGTGCTCAGCAACAGCACTGAGACAGAAGCAGAGCTTGCTAATTATGTGCCACAACAAAGATTATAATGAATGCTCTCATTAACTGTCCCTTTATGTTTGATGAACTAATAAATAATTTCTTCCTCCGCCATTATAAAATCATTTGCACAAAGACCCTTGATGCGCTCACAAGCCCCTCCAGGTAAGTTTTTATTCTGTATTTTTAATCATCTCTGGGTCATGATGGACGTTCCCCCACTCAGACACATTTGGTCTTTCCTCCATCGCCAGGGACATTCTGCAGGAAGAGCTTCAGCTGGATTCACCTGGATTATTTGGGTTTTGTTGGGAATTTTGGGGCATTCTCACCGCCCAGAGTGAGCCAGCCCACACTGCTCATGACGTTTTCCTCCCCTCTCTCCTGCCAGGAGGAAGAGATGCCCCAGAGGTGTCCCAGTGCAGTAACCAGGCTGGCAGTGGACAAGAGGCTCAGGATATGGCTCATGTTCCTTGTCTTGTTGTCTGATGAGGGAGCTGGGAAAGGGATTCAGCCTGGAGAAAAGGAGGATCAAGACCTTGTGGCTCTGCATAACTCCCTGACAGGAGGGGACAGCCGGGGCAGGATTTGGGATCTTATCCCAGGGAACAGGGACAGGAGGAGAGGGAACAGCCTCAGGCTGGGCCAGGGGAGGCTCAGGGTGGACAGCAGCAGGAATTTCCCCATGGAAAGGATGCTCAGGGATTGGAACTGCCCAGGGAGGTTAGGAGTGCCCATCCCTGGGGGTGACACTCAGAGCTCTGGGCTTGGGGACAAGGTGGGGATGGGGCCCAGGTTGGACTCTGTAGTCTTGGAGGGCTTTTCAAACCTCAATGATTTTGGAATTCTTGCTCTCTACAACTCCCTGGAGAGAGGGTGGAGCCAGGTAGGGTTGGTCTCTTCTGCCAGGTAAGGAGTGACAGAACAAGAGGAAATGGCTTCAAGTTGCACCAGGGGAGGTTTTTCATATTTCAAAACATGTCTTCACTGAAAGAATTCCCCTGTCACCTTGGATTTTAGCCTTCTGGTTGTCTTCATTGTTGGAGTCAGATTTTCCCATGCATTTCACAAAACAAAATTATGTTTATATAACCATCTCTCTTGTTTTTCATTCCTTTCCTGATAGAGGAGAGTCTGATGGACTTCTGGCTTGACCAGTGGAATTGGAGAGGAAGAAATCTCAGCATCCAATCCACGGTGGGGTTTCAAAGAACGTATAAAAAGCAGTGTCAGGAAGTAAAGCCCTTTCTTTTGCGTTGGCACTCTCTGGGTGTGTGTGTGCTCATTTCGTGTTCTCTTGCAGCAGTTCCCATCCCAGGGGGGTTTAAAGGCCAAGTGGATGTGGCCTTGGGGATGTGGGTTGGTGGTGGCCTTGGGCAACAGTTGGACTTGATGGTCTTATGGGAGGGTCTTCTCCAACTTAAACCATCCTGTGGTTCCACCTCCCTGCCTCAGCTCCTTCCCTCAGCTCCTGTGGTCTCGACTTGGCAGTGAGTTTTTGAAAAATTTCAGAGAATGGCTAAAAAAAAAAAAAATTTCTTTTTAATTTGTCTTGAATTCTAAGCAGTTAACTCAATTTCTAAAAGGGAGCTCTGTAGCTTCCCAAGGAAAAAAAATATAAAAAATGTTTATAATAAAGTGTTTACCTTAACCAATAAAAAATCTCCTCACTGTTCTTATTATTCATTCCTTTCTAGTACTAAACACTCAAACACACAAACGTAATCACAACAACTAAACCTACTAAAAAAACCTACTTACTCTCTCTCTCAATCATCTTTTTTTAACAATACCTATCTATATATCTATCCATAAACAAAACCTTCTAATCATCAATCCATAAACTCTAAGTCTTTATAAAAAAAAACCCAAACCCTAATTCCAGCCGCCCTGTACAAGGGAAATTTGAAATACAAATAGGAATGCTCTCCAGCTATTATAAACTTCGGATTTATTTCTTTTTGTACAAGCAGCATTGGCTTATCTGTATTATTACCACAAAGCTTTTTTTGGAGTTATGTGTGTAACAGCAACTGCAACAACTTGTTCCTTGAAATAAAAAACAGAGATGCAGAGCTGCTAGAGCAGCTTAAACAGCAAAATTACAAATGGATCCACTCTGCAGCCCTCGGAGCCACTTCTCACGTGTGTCACAGGAGTCATCGGAGCCTGGGCACGTCCCAGAGCTGAGGGCTGGGCAAGCAAAGCGGAAAATCCATGCTGATAGGAGTGATGATTGTATTTATTTGCACTTGGGTAGCGGGTGAGATTCCTGCCATGCTCCAGGAAGCAGGAATGCAAAGCGCTGCCTAACCTGTGGGTATTTAAATAGGCTTTGTCCCCAGAGCTTGCACGATGCATGAAACACCTCAAGAGCAGCTCTTTGGCTGTTCACTGGCATCAGGCACAGCAATCCTGCTTTGGCAAGCACCTCAGGACAGTTTTGAATAGCTCAGGCAGGTCTTGCCCGTCTAGATCCGTGATCCAGACCAAAAATCAGCCAAAAAATTGTAATTAAGGGAGCTCTGACTCTGAACACACCCACTCCAGAGAAGCTTATCCAAGGTAATGGGATTAAGTACTCACTGCTTGTGTTTTTTGGAGTTCCACCGGTAGCTTGCAGTGCTTTCTCAGGATGGTTTTTGGGTTTAATGATGTGATGTTCATTAAATCCAGCAATTAAATCACCATCTGAGCAATGGTTCCACCAGAGTCAGTGTAGACCAAAGAAATNGAGAGGGTGGAGCCAGGTAGGGTTGGTCTCTTCTGCCAGGTAAGGAGTGACAGAACAAGAGGAAATGGCTTCAAGTTGCACCAGGGGAGGTTTTTCATATTTCAAAACATGTCTTCACTGAAAGAATTCCCCTGTCACCTTGGATTTTAGCCTTCTGGTTGTCTTCATTGTTGGAGTCAGATTTTCCCATGCATTTCACAAAACAAAATTATGTTTATATAACCATCTCTCTTGTTTTTCATTCCTTTCCTGATAGAGGAGAGTCTGATGGACTTCTGGCTTGACCAGTGGAATTGGAGAGGAAGAAATCTCAGCATCCAATCCACGGTGGGGTTTCAAAGAACGTATAAAAAGCAGTGTCAGGAAGTAAAGCCCTTTCTTTTGCGTTGGCACTCTCTGGGTGTGTGTGTGCTCATTTCGTGTTCTCTTGCAGCAGTTCCCATCCCAGGGGGGTTTAAAGGCCAAGTGGATGTGGCCTTGGGGATGTGGGTTGGTGGTGGCCTTGGGCAACAGTTGGACTTGATGGTCTTATGGGAGGGTCTTCTCCAACTTAAACCATCCTGTGGTTCCACCTCCCTGCCTCAGCTCCTTCCCTCAGCTCCTGTGGTCTCGACTTGGCAGTGAGTTTTTGAAAAATTTCAGAGAATGGCTAAAAAAAAAAAAAATTTCTTTTTAATTTGTCTTGAATTTTAAGCAGTTAACTCAATTTCTAAAAGGGAGCTCTGTAGCTTCCCAAGGAAAAAAAATATAAAAAATGTTTATAATAAAGTGTTTACCTTAACCAATAAAAAATCTCCTCACTGTTCTTATTATTCATTCCTTTCTAGTACTAAACACTCAAACACACAAACGTAATCACAACAACTAAACCTACTAAAAAAACCTACTTACTCTCTCTCTCAATCATCTTTTTTTAACAATACCTATCTATATATCTATCCATAAACAAAACCTTCTAATCATCAATCCATAAACTCTAAGTCTTTATAAAAAAAAACCCAAACCCTAATTCCAGCCGCCCTGTACAAGGGAAATTTGAAATACAAATAGGAATGCTCTCCAGCTATTATAAACTTCGGATTTATTTCTTTTTGTACAAGCAGCATTGGCTTATCTGTATTATTACCACAAAGCTTTTTTTGGAGTTATGTGTGTAACAGCAACTGCAACAACTTGTTCCTTGAAATAAAAAACAGAGATGCAGAGCTGCTAGAGCAGCTTAAACAGCAAAATTACAAATGGATCCACTCTGCAGCCCTCGGAGCCACTTCTCACGTGTGTCACAGGAGTCATCGGAGCCTGGGCACGTCCCAGAGCTGAGGGCTGGGCAAGCAAAGCGGAAAATCCATGCTGATAGGAGTGATGATTGTATTTATTTGCACTTGGGTAGCGGGTGAGATTCCTGCCATGCTCCAGGAAGCAGGAATGCAAAGCGCTGCCTAACCTGTGGGTATTTAAATAGGCTTTGTCCCCAGAGCTTGCACGATGCATGAAACACCTCAAGAGCAGCTCTTTGGCTGTTCACTGGCATCAGGCACAGCAATCCTGCTTTGGCAAGCACCTCAGGACAGTTTTGAATAGCTCAGGCAGGTCTTGCCCGTCTAGATCCGTGATCCAGACCAAAAATCAGCCAAAAAATTGTAATTAAGGGAGCTCTGACTCTGAACACACCCACTCCAGAGAAGCTTATCCAAGGTAATGGGATTAAGTACTCACTGCTTGTGTTTTTTGGAGTTCCACCGGTAGCTTGCAGTGCTTTCTCAGGATGGTTTTTGGGTTTAATGATGTGATGTTCATTAAATCCAGCAATTAAATCACCATCTGAGCAATGGTTCCACCAGAGTCAGTGTAGACCAAAGAAATGGTGTCATTTAGCCTGAGAGGAGGAGGGGAAATGGGAAGATTGAGGGAGATTCATCATTTTAGCCATAATAAATCACAGAAAAAGCTGAGTTTGAAGGGACCCNGGAGTGCCCATCCCTGGGGGTGACACTCAGAGCTCTGGGCTTGGGGACAAGGTGGGGATGGGGCCCAGGTTGGACTCTGTAGTCTTGGAGGGCTTTTCAAACCTCAATGATTTTGGAATTCTTGCTCTCTACAACTCCCTGGAGAGAGGGTGGAGCCAGGTAGGGTTGGTCTCTTCTGCCAGGTAAGGAGTGACAGAACAAGAGGAAATGGCTTCAAGTTGCACCAGGGGAGGTTTTTCATATTTCAAAACATGTCTTCACTGAAAGAATTCCCCTGTCACCTTGGATTTTAGCCTTCTGGTTGTCTTCATTGTTGGAGTCAGATTTTCCCATGCATTTCACAAAACAAAATTATGTTTATATAACCATCTCTCTTGTTTTTCATTCCTTTCCTGATAGAGGAGAGTCTGATGGACTTCTGGCTTGACCAGTGGAATTGGAGAGGAAGAAATCTCAGCATCCAATCCACGGTGGGGTTTCAAAGAACGTATAAAAAGCAGTGTCAGGAAGTAAAGCCCTTTCTTTTGCGTTGGCACTCTCTGGGTGTGTGTGTGCTCATTTCGTGTTCTCTTGCAGCAGTTCCCATCCCAGGGGGGTTTAAAGGCCAAGTGGATGTGGCCTTGGGGATGTGGGTTGGTGGTGGCCTTGGGCAACAGTTGGACTTGATGGTCTTATGGGAGGGTCTTCTCCAACTTAAACCATCCTTTGGTTCCCCCTCCCTGCCTCAGCTCCTTCCCTCAGCTCCTGTGGTCTCGACTTGGCAGTGAGTTTTTGAAAAATTTCAGAGAATGGCTAAAAAAAAAAAAAATTTCTTTTTAATTTGTCTTGAATTCTAAGCAGTTAACTCAATTTCTAAAAGGGAGCTCTGTAGCTTCCCAAGGAAAAAAAATATAAAAAATGTTTATAATAAAGTGTTTACCTTAACCAATAAAAAATCTCCTCACTGTTCTTATTATTCATTCCTTTCTAGTACTAAACACTCAAACACACAAACGTAATCACAACAACTAAACCTACTAAAAAAACCTACTTACTCTCTCTCTCAATCATCTTTTTTTAACAATACCTATCTATATATCTATCCATAAACAAAACCTTCTAATCATCAATCCATAAACTCTAAGTCTTTATAAAAAAAAACCCAAACCCTAATTCCAGCCGCCCTGTACAAGGGAAATTTGAAATACAAATAGGAATGCTCTCCAGCTATTATAAACTTCGGATTTATTTCTTTTTGTACAAGCAGCATTGGCTTATCTGTATTATTACCACAAAGCTTTTTTTGGAGTTATGTGTGTAACAGCAACTGCAACAACTTGTTCCTTGAAATAAAAAACAGAGATGCAGAGCTGCTAGAGCAGCTTAAACAGCAAAATTACAAATGGATCCACTCTGCAGCCCTCGGAGCCACTTCTCACGTGTGTCACAGGAGTCATCGGAGCCTGGGCACGTCCCAGAGCTGAGGGCTGGGCAAGCAAAGCGGAAAATCCATGCTGATAGGAGTGATGATTGTATTTATTTGCACTTGGGTAGCGGGTGAGATTCCTGCCATGCTCCAGGAAGCAGGAATGCAAAGCGCTGCCTAACCTGTGGGTATTTAAATAGGCTTTGTCCCCAGAGCTTGCACGATGCATGAAACACCTCAAGAGCAGCTCTTTGGCTGTTCACTGGCATCAGGCACAGCAATCCTGCTTTGGCAAGCACCTCAGGACAGTTTTGAATAGCTCAGGCAGGTCTTGCCCGTCTAGATCCGTGATCCAGACCAAAAATCAGCCAAAAAATTGTAATTAAGGGAGCTCTGACTCTGAACACACCCACTCCAGAGAAGCTTATCCAAGGTAATGGGATTAAGTACTCACTGCTTGTGTTTTTTGGAGTTCCACCGGTAGCTTGCAGTGCTTTCTCAGGATGGTTTTTGGGTTTAATGATGTGATGTTCATTAAATCCAGCAATTAAATCACCATCTGAGCAATGGTTCCACCAGAGTCAGTGTAGACCAAAGAAATGGTGTCATTTAGCCTGAGAGGAGGAGGGGAAATGGGAAGATTGAGGGAGATTCATCATTTTAGCCATAATAAATCACAGAAAAAGCTGAGTTTGAAGGGACCCTCAAGGATCATCGAGTCCAACTCCTGGCCTTGACAGACAAAACAAAAGAAAATGTTATATGGGAAATGGCTGATTCCCGCTTCCTAAATCAGAGCAGGACACAGCCATGGACTGCAAATGGGACAGGGATAAAATACAGAAATACAATATTTACCAGCTCTCAATCAACCCAAATATGGTGTATTTGCATAAGGATGAAAACGCTTTTGTATTTTTTACCAGAATATTTTCCAATAAAATTTAAATTTTCACCATGGGCTTGATACAAATCCTGATGAAGTCACTGACAATGAGTCCATTGGCCTGTCTGGACTTGGGTTGAGCTGGTCAGCAGTGATGATGATGAGGATGATGATGATGATGACATCATCATTGGATTGATGACAGTCAGTCCATTGACCTGAATGGATTTTGGGATTTTTGATTAACAGCTGCAGCAGCTCTTACCCTGGCAAACAACCTCACCAAAATTTTACTGCCATTTCCCAAGTACCAATTCCCCTTGGGAGTTTGAACCCCAGAATTAAACACCTTTGAGTAACAGCAACTCCCAAAGACAAGGCAGTCCCCACACGGAATTGTTGGGCCTGGACTTTTTTTCCTCTTCTTCCAATAATTTAATGGTGCTCACTCTCCCCTTGGGCTCTTGACCCTACAGAGCTTGGAGATATTTTTTTATCACAGATTCCCTCCTGGTGTGGAGTTTGCAAAGGTCACAAATCCCACAGCGCAGCTTTTCCTCATTAAATCTGGAAGCCAGATTTAAATCTCTAACCATGAACCAAAAGTTAAAGCTTTAAACCTCCCATGAACAGGGAGGGAAATACCCTGAGCTGACCCATAAATACAGACACCACACTGTCAGAGGGTGGGAATGGAGCTGTGAGGGAATGATGATGGAGAACACACCCAGTGATGTTGTTTTAACAATATCCCAAGGAAAAATAGGTTTTGTTACAGCTGAGAAAGAAAAATCTTTACCAGATTACATCTGAATTCACCAACACTTAAAAACAAAGCTCCAAATTCATGAAAATCTCAGCCTAGAGCTTACAGATGGTGCTGCTCCTGAATTATACACACAGGAACACGAAGGTAGTCTGAAAAAATCAAAACACTCCTCACCTTTTCACTCTGCCTTCCCCAGCCACAGGACAAGCCCTGAAGCTGCCTTTCAGTCCTGGCCATCCCAAATAACTCCATTTCCAGGACACTCTGCAGCCTTGTCCAGCTTTTGGCCTCACATCCAGCAGTGATTTCCTGAAATAAACTGGAATTTAAACACTCAGATATCAGGGACTTTCACAGGCAAACTTCAAGATCTGTTAGCAGCCCTCTCAGGGCCTGGAGGTTTCTTTAGGCTGGTTTTGTGTTCTCAGCCTGGCTGAGTATTTCTTCTTCTCACCGAGGGACTGAAAGTGAAAAGAGTTGTACTCGTGGAGATTAAAATCTCCTTTACAAATTGAGTGTATTAAGCATCTGTGCTACTTGGCAGCCTGGCGCATCAATTCCAACATAAAATAGTGTTAACAGCTCTACAAGCTTTTTATCTCTCTGCACTCTGGGTGGATCACATGGGCAAGAAATGGAACTGGCCTTTCAGACAGGGAGTTAAGCAGCTCTTAAATCAGGCAAGCACGATGCCCAGGCAAGGCAATTTACCTTTTTCTTTATGCCATTTTAAGCAACAAAACCATTTTTGCTCTTCGAGGAGTGCCTCAGAATGTGGACATTATGGATCTGATCATGGTTGCTGTAGCACTGTGGGTATTTATTTACTCTGTTTTCATGTTTGTGCCAGGCTGGCTCATTCCCACTCCCTGAGGCTGAGCTGTGATCCCTCAGAGGCTCTGAGTGCAGGTGAAGGGGAGGAACTCTGCTCCAGGAAAATTCTGATTGGGCTGAAATAGATGAGAGGTTGGATTATCACTCCATAAAAGTGACCATTTTTCTTCTCTTTCAGCTACAGCACCACAAATTTGCCTGTTCCTTGTAAGCTCAAATGTAGCTCAAGCTCAAACATACCTCTCAGCCTAAGAAATGATCTTAGAGTGATGCACAAACTGAACATACTGCAGTCATATATTCTTTTTCAACACATCCTGCAAAACAATTAAAAATTTAAATGCTGCTGCTCCATTTTCTACGGCTTAGTTGCTTTCAGAGGTGCCTTTAAATAAGAAAATTGCATTCAGAAAGTCAGAGGTGCAGCCTGATTGGTGATGAACTGAAAGAACAAATAAATAAAATTAATTTTAAAATAAAACAGCTTTTTCGTTAAAAATAAACAATTTTTTAGCAGAAAAACAGTTTTGCTTCTCGCTTTCCTATTTTAAATTTGCTCTCAAAAGTGGCAACAATTTAGATAAACCAAAAACTAGGATTGTGAATTCCAGCAGGGTGGTGATCAATGTGTGCATTCATCGCTTTGGAGCAAACTTCCTGCTGGGCAAAGAGAGTTTTCCCAGCTGCTCCCAGGTGGATTCAGTGTCTGGATTTGGGAAGCCACCAGGAGAAGGACATCAAGGATGTCAGCAGCACATGAGCGCTTTTGACACCAATCCTCCAACCTTTCTCCTGGCAGAAGAGAGAGGAAAAGCCAGGAAAAGTGGAGTTTTCAAAGGGAATTTCATGAAGCAATGAACTTGACTTTCTTTTAACACCATATCACTTGTTCCTCACAGGACCAGACTTTTAAATGCCTCTAATGATACCAATAAATGCTGGTGAGAACCACTGAAGACAGTGGGGCTCTGCCAGTTACAGCAGTGGAGCCTCTTCAAGAAGAAAATCTCTTTTTCTTCTTTAAAATGAAAATGTCCTGAATGAGTAGAACCCACCAAGGATGTTACTGGGGAAATTGCAGAAGCATCTTGGCTCTGACTTATTAATAAACAACAAGCAGTGGAATTATTCACCCAAAAAAATCATGTGTACATTAAGAAATGCTCCCCACAACAAGGTTTAAATAGTACCGTGATTAAATGGAGTTTAATTAGCAGGTACAATTACCTAATCAAAAGTGCTTTCTGTATTAGTCAGTGCCTGCTGTAGAACAAGTCTATTGTGAAAATTCACTGTATGCTGAGGAGCCACAGAGCCAAATTCTTTACTGAAACACTGATAATTACTGAATTTACCTTCATAGAGTGATTATGGTAATGATGAATTTCAATTTTAAATGCTCTCATCCCACTGAAAAATAAGACTCAGATACAATATGTGACATTGGAATAGGAATATCGGTGACCAAAGTGTTCTACAACAGAGCATTGGAAAAGCCCAGATCCCTAAAAGTGGTTCAGGTAAATAAAAGATATGAACTTACATGATTTGAATCATAGAATTCCAGGATGGTTTGGGTTGAAAGGGACCTTAAAGCCCATCCAGTGCCACCCCTGCCATGGGCAGGGACACCTCCCACTGTGCCAGGCTGCTCCCAGCCCCAATGTCCAGCCTGGCCTTGGGCACTGCCAGGGATCCAGGGGCAGCCACAGCTGCTCTGGGCACCCTGTGCCAGGGCCTGCCCACCCTCCTAGGGAGGAATTTCTTCTCAATTTCCAATCCAAACCTTCTCCTTTTCAATTTAAATCCATTTCCTCTTGTCCAGTCACTGCCATGCTGTGCCATGATCACAGCAAACTGGAAAAACGAATGATTCAGGAAACTTCAATAATGCTTAATAATAAACCAAATACTTTTCACAAAAGAATTATTAACTGCAACACATTTCTGTAGATCAATAAGCTGCTGCCACTCATCAAAGGATTTAATTTTGTGTTAGAACCTCCACATCTTCTGCAAACGAAAGCAGCAAAACAACGCTCACAAATTTCAGAGCTGCACCACAACCAACTCCTCTGGATCCAAATTCTAGGATCACAGTCAAGCAGATTAAATTTTTCCAGACCTTGGAAACGGCTCCTGCTGGTTTGCCCTTTTTTAATCAATGCTGCTGCTTTCCAAGGTGAGGCTGTGCAGCTGACCCTGGAGAGAGAATTCTCCCTGCCCTGGGCACAGAGCTGATATTTTGCTGTTTCTACTGCAGGGAGGAGGAGGATCCCACATCACCCTTGTGTGAACATGGCTGAAAACAAGGAATGCAGCTTCTGTTATAGAGAACATCACCTCAGGAAAGACTTTTTCTGCCTCTATATTAATACAAGAAAATGAACAAACTTAATGGGGGTTTCTCACCAAAACAACACTCCACAAATCCCTAGAAGGTCTGTACTGCCCAAAAGATTGGCTCCATCATTCCCTGCCCAAAATTCCTCTCCCTTGCCTCCAAAACAGGTTTAAAATCTGTGGTTGCCTGAGTTCTGCACCACAGTTAAACTCGTATTTCTCTCATTCCAAATATTTGGTGACCCTCAGTTATTTTACAGTTTCCTGTTTCTTACAATATTGTGCTTCTATCTTCTTTTGTTCTCTGCCTCTCCATTAGGTCTCTTAAGCAATTTATAGCTCTAAAGTTCCTTATATATTATATAGAAAATGACCTTTCTTTTTAGTGTTCCATTCACACATCTGCTTCCAGCTGCCTTAGGATCCTGAAATTTTCCTCTTTTTGTTGCTTGGGTGCCTCTATGGTGACTCCTGTGAGTCTCTATCGCTCTTAAGAAAATAATAATCTGTTTTATAGCAAAGCTTTATTTACTATAAGCCACAGGTATCCACAATTCCAGGGAAAAGAAGTTTGCCCAGTACAACAGCACTGTGTCTCCCTTTGTTCTGATGCAAGTAAAAATCAGAGTAAATAAAATAAATTTATCTTAGGCTGCACCACATGAGATTTAAAGGAAAAGAGGTGTAATTTGGACCATTTCCAAATCAAACTGGCAGACAGGTTGATCACATCAATGCCATCAGACTTAGAAAACTTCCAAATTAAGCTTTTATTCATAGTAACATCCTTATTCCTGCAGCATCAGTGGCAGGGAATGATCCCTCAGTGTCCCTGCAGGAGATGGGCACGTGTGTTTTCCCCAGGATGTAGGTACAGGGTAAATCCAACAGCAAAGCAGCTGAATCATTTCCTTTTTAGCATATTTGATAACACCTCTGAGTATCCACTCAAATATGTTGCAGTCTAACCTCTGACTGCTGCGACTTCCAATTTCAAAAACGGAATCAGATGACAAAAGGGACCCAGGAAATCAACTTTATATGTGGAGACAGAAACACATCTCCCAGTTCCTTTTGCCATGGAATGTAGGAGCTCCACACAATTATTCTGCCTTTTTTTTTCCATCCCTGCCTCCCTAAGAGTCCCATCTTTGTGGGATTAAACACATGACAGCCTTTGCTTGGAGTTTGCATCACTGGGAAAGATTTTCCTAGGCTGTGGAGAAAATGGAGATTAGTCCTGCCTTGCTCTACTTTTGTTCCAGACACATTTGGAGTGCACAGGGGAGGAGGAAGCGCTCTAAGGCAGCGCCAGGAAGGCTTAGCCCCATTTCACACCACTTAATCACAGATTACAAATAGCAGGGGACAAGAAATCAACTCTTTTCCCGTTCCTAAACATTCTGGAGTTTGTTTCTAAGCGTGTTTTTCTCTGAGGAGGAAATAGCTAATTTAACATGCTTATTAAGACAAAGGGATGAGCTCTATCCTGTTTTTAATTGGGTTATATCAAACCTAGATGGAAGGAATGTGTTTGTGGGGCTTTTACTGCAGAGCAATTAATTTAATTTACCACTGCCATTCTGCTTGTTATTGAATACACTACAATTTAATACCTAAATTAATTAATACCTAAACAACCGTGCAAAAAAAGCAAGAAGTCCATGAAGTTCAAGAGTAAATAGCAGGGATGTGCACTCCACTAGTCATGGAATTCTTGTAGCATTTGTTGGTTTTTCCATTGCAAGAGCTCACAAACACAACACATGGACCATAAAGTGCTTCACATTCCAATGCAGAGCTCCAAGGGGCAGGGAAAGAGGAATTTAAATCTTCCCAGCCACTCATAAAATCATGGAATGGTGTGTGGTTGGAAGGGACATTAAAGAGGAAGCAGTCCCACCCTCTGCCATGAGCAGGGACACCTTCCACTATCCCAGGTTGATCCAAGCTCACTCCAAACTGGCCTTGGGCACTTCCAGGGATCCAAGGGCAGCACAGTTTCCTTGGGAAACATCTCCAACCCCTCTCAGGATGGTGTAAAACCACTCAGCACCTGTCGTAAAACTACTTCTCACCTGCTAACACTGCACGTCCAGACGCATCCAAGTGGAGGAATACACCACGGAAAATAAATCCTGATTTTTTTTCCTACAGAATTAGGTTTGAACACGGGCAAGGAAATGTAGTTCTTTGAATTCTGAAGCTCCTGGCACTCGGTAAAGCGCAGAACGCTGAGGAGAAGGAATTGGAACAATTCCTTGTAGAGAGAGCAGTTCAGAGCTGTGTTACAGGTCAAGGTAAAATTGCTGCCTCACAAAAGCTCCATTCACCAGGAGCAGAGTGTGAGGAATTGCTGCTGGGAGATGAATGCATTCCTCTCATCAGATGATTAATAAAAAGATAATGACTCCTTCAAAAAGCCAACGGTTTGATATTATTATTTTTGCCCGTGTCACACTAGAGCATGTGGGCAAAGAAAAAAATCCTTACCCAGGCAGAATACAGAATTCGTCCCCTGAATAAAAGTTCAAATACCATTAACTAACCCACTGCACAGATGAAAAAAGCCCAATTGAGACTAAGAATAAATACCTGGAATTCCTTCTCCTGCTATTCATTTTGGAGACATGAAAAACCATCACACTCGGGGCAAAGTAATGAGTTGCAGTCGCTTTTTGTGCCGTTTAAATGCTTGAAGCACTTTGTGGATTTTATGGTGCTATAATACAAAATTTGCAAATAAGTACAACATTTTTAGCATTGAGATTTTAAATTCCAAGATTTAAGCTTAGTTGAGAAGCCCTAGGAATGAGCACAATGTCCTGTGAATGGCAATAGATAATTTTTACAGCAGAATAAATATGGATTTTGATAATTAATAACTTCCTAATTTGTTTCAGAGAAGATTAATGTTCAATAATCAATCATTCTGCTTTTTTTGGAGGGATGTACACCTGTTTGGACTAGCCTGCCTGATTTATTTATAGCCCATAACGGATTTATTTGCATTACCTATAAATAAAAGAGCAGAGCCACATCTGTAGCAGATATATTGTCACCAAGTTACAACATGACAGTGGCACTTCCAGAAATGTCCCCACCTCCCGCAAGCTTCGCTGGCGTGCCACAGAGAAAGGTTAAAAATACCATTAAATAATGATTCCAGAATTGTCAGAGCAGTCAAAACACATCATTTTGGTGGCACAAAGCCATAACTCACGGCAAAATCACTCTGGTGAGCAGGAGGTGAGTGTCCTTTGGTTCAGGTTGTTTTTTCTGTTCCCAGAGGTTTCTCTGCTCTCCCCTCTGTGGCTTTGTGTCTCTTGGGCAGAGCCAAACTGAGACCTTGGGGTAAAGTCGAGCTGCCCAATTTCATGGTGATGCCTTAAATGGCTCCCCAGAAACAGAGACCTGACGGGAATAAAGGAATAAAGGAGGGATTGATTGGAAAGGCCTTCAGAGGTCACACTCTGGGCTCCAGAGGCTCCTGCCTCAGTGCATCCCAACATGGACAATGACAGCTCCCGAGTTCTTCCCACTTTGATATCAGCATCAATTCCCCAGGCAGAAGCCAGGCAAGGATGGAATTTGCCCAAGCTTGCCCCCCTCTCCCCAAGATGAAGGTTTGCAGTTGTTGGGCCCAGGAGGGTCTGGGTGTCCTTGGAGAGCGAGCTGGAGAGGCTTTGTTATGTCAGTGTGAGCATGAGAGAACAGCACTGAACGAGCTCCAGGGACCTGCAGAGTCACACTGGGCACTGCAGGGCTGGGAACAGAGAAAAGTTCAAACATAAGGTATCAGTGGCCCTGCCCAATTTCATGGCACTGCCCCTGGCACCCAGCTGCCCTGTGCCCATTTTCCAGGCAGGGATACATCAGGGGGTTGTGTTCCCTGGGATTGTGTCTCTCCTGGTGTTTGTACCTCTGCTTGTGTGCTGCCATCTCAGCCAAGACCTCACACAACCAAAATCCATCAGTGTAACTTCAGCAGCCATCCCAGCTGCCAGCTTCACCAGCAGTGCTCCAGCTTGTGCTTTGATGTTTTTCCCATCTTGTCTCTCATTTATATATATACAATTTTTTTTCTTTTTTTCCCTGAGATCTATCAAAACTCCCTTTAGAGCCAGAGGAAATTTTCCTATGAACTCCAACTCAAATTTTAAAAAGTCCTAGAACAGCAATTAGACTGAATCTACAACAACTGGCAGTTTCTCAGCTGTATATAAAGTGGCCTCTCCATGGTTTTTTTTATGCAAAGAAATTGCTCTGTCTAGAACTTTGCTCTGAAAATCTGCACAACAGATCTACAAGTGTGGGCTTTTAAAATTTTGTTTCTCGTGAAAACGAAGATGAAGGTGGCATTAGTAACACAATTAGCACTCAACCTGTTTCAAGCTGTTAATGCTCAGCTTATTTTTAAGTTCTTTTTATCCTCATCTCACCTGCAGCCACTTAAATAAAATACAGACAATTTCCACAACACAGACACTGAAATGTGAGCTCTGCATTCAGCAGGATTTGAGATAATTAAAAGCAACGAGAGACAACTCTCAGCACTTTCAAGTTCAGGATCAGTTTGGGAAGGGAAGCTCTTACAGCTCATGGTTCGCTGCTGATTTTAAAACACTGAACCATCAAACTCCAATTTAACTCCAAAAACAAAATAACGAGGGGCAGGGGGGGGACAGGGAGCTCTGAGATGGAACTCAAAGCAGCAGTGCCTTTGGAGATTGGGATAAAATGGAATTGAGTCCATGGCTGTGCCATGGTTCACAAAACAAAATCATGGGCAGCCTTTTTGTTGCAGTAAAAAAGAGAAGAAGGAGCTTTTTTTCCTCTCAATTAAATTATTGCCAGAAAATATTTCCTTGCTGACAAAGTGTGTCCTTCTAAAGACAGGAAAAGCTGTGTGCCAGTAACAAATGAGAATCTATACGGAGCTTCTGATACATAACAGATTCTCTTAACCTGGAGGAAGAAGGATTTTTAATAGACAATCAGCATATTCATAAAGAAGGAACTGGTGTACTTTTAAGATAACCTTAAATGCCAGCAAATCTCAGAGCAGGAATGCTGTGTGTTAAAATAAAAAAGTTTCTTTTGGGGAACTGATATTAATTGGCAGCAGTTTTTCTTCCTTTTAAATATGTGGTGGACTTTGGAAATGCGGAGATTGAACATTTGCCTAAATTTTACAGCTCCGTGGTAATTCTTGAGGAAGTTTATACTGCCATGTTCTAGAGGGTTTTAAAAGAATGCCTTCATTACAGGAGGGTCTGGTTAATAGGATGGACATTGACCACAACAAAATCAGCACCACCAGGGTCCAAACCATTGATAGGAAAAACAGGGATCAATCCATTCATGTGATATGTTCATCCTGGGCCCACCAAGATGGAAATGTGGGACTGAATTAGAGATGAGGTCGGGAGAGTCAGTCCTGACAGATTCTGTAGCATTAACTCTTGCTATAAATGCAGCTGTCACGCCTGACAGCCACTTAACCAAGCAGAAATTCCCAAATAAACTCGTGCCCACGCTCCCCCTCTCCCACAGCCAAGGGCTGACCTTGGCAGAGCACCACAAATCACCAGGAATATTCAATAGTCACCTTTACAATGCTGTTACTGACACACCATCCCCAATAAAGATTTATGTCCTGCACACGAGAAGCCAAATAAAGTTTACCTGGAAGAAGCTGAAGCGCCTGAAGGAGTGCAGCTCTGGAGCAATCAATAACATCCCTCCTCCTGGTGTTCCACGCCAGACACTCATTAAAAGTATAATATAGATGATAATTACAAAAGAGGAATTTCTTTTGTACTCCTGTACTCATTTTAATTAGAGGCCATAACCCACTTCCTGCTGTATTCATGCCTTGTGTTTTTCTGCCACCAGTATTAATTATTTCATTACAGAAACAGCAGCCCAAGCTTTGAAGGCAATGAGGTAGAGATCCAAAGGTGGACTGTGGGGCAGGATGCACAAATCATCAAAAGCTGAATAAACTAAAGTGTAAAAACTGTGGCATCCAGCCTGCACACCTTGTTAGACCAGAAAGGGTATTTGAAAATTGCTTCATGATTGAAAAAAATGCTGCCTAATTAATCAGGAATGCATCAAGCTAAGGCTGTGAGTAAAGCCAGAGTAAGTGTGGTTGCTGTTAGGAAAACAGTGAGTTGTTTTCTGGAGTTTGCTCAGTCATTAGGGGTCAGCCCAAGAAATATCCCTTTGTTCACAACGTGGAAAGGTGACACAGGAAAAGAGGAATGAAGGAAGCAAAATATGGAAGCAGGATGGACGTGAGGTTTGTCAGCTGGAATGGGAAGGAGCCCTTAGGCTGGAGAATCAGAGAGGGGAGAAATGAGGAGGCTCTTTGGACTCCAGGCAGGGCAGATACATGAACCAACTATCCTGGCCCTAAATCATGATTTCTATCCGCACATTTCCCCTCAGGCTTGCAGAAAACCCCACAAGGATTTTCCTCCCAAAGCACTGCTGTCTGTGCACTGAAACATCTGCACCAGCACCCTGCTTTGTAACTTGATGATTAATATTATTTCTACAGCGTTTTATCCTTAAATAGGACACTTGGAGGAAGGAAATTTTCCAGTTAGGATTGGCTTTTTTTTCCCCTCAGTGTTTATATGTTCAACTGAGCAAAGTCACTTAGGATACATTCAACACTACTCAGTAGAGAAAGATGCAGGAAAAAGTCCTTTACCAGTGACCACACAAATCCTACACCTCATCCTTAATTACCTGGCTTGCAGATGACCCAAACATGAAGCTTCACAGCATTTGCCCACAGAAAGTTCATTGGAAAGTCATTTTTCTGTCTTTATCTGTTATTTATAAGCAACTTCCAGCACTGGGAGCCACAGTGTGGGCAGTGTTTCACAGATCAGCCACCCAGTTGATTTAATGCACTCAAAAGTGCAAACAAACAAGCAGAATCCTGGTTTTGCAGATTTAAGTCTTTGAGTAATGCCTGTGGCTTGCTGAAAATCCTTTTTTATTGAAAATTGAATATGTCAGCTCAGCCATCACTTTAATTTGTTTTAAAAGATTTATTAGGGTTTGATGGTTTTCCTCTTGCTTGATTTTCATGTGTTTTCCCGATGAAATTAAATTCATTGGAGCTTCCACTAGAGAAGAACTTCATCAATGTGTCAGGAGGAGCACGATTTTAATAAAACACTTTGGGGAAGTTTCCTAAGGAAACATTTCTTAAACTTTTGAGGAGGCACAAGGAACTTGTGGGGCCTGAGAAATGGAAAGCAGAGCACTAACAAGGCACAGAGCTGATCTTTATATTCTGTATTTACTGGAGAGCTGCTCTGAGTTTCTGCTTCTTTTGGGCAGCACAGCCACAGCTCTCTCCTGCTCCTCAGTGTAAAATCTCAATATTAACAACTCCTCCTGACAGAGCTCAGGACGGGGTCTTAGTGCTTGCCTGAAATACTCAGGCACCTGGAATAAACCTTTAATTCATCACTCACAACAGTGTTCAGGCAGAAGGGGAATTCAAGGCAGCCTCCAGCTGTGTCTTTCTCAGGAGAACTTTCCAGCTGGAGGACCTGGATGCCACCAAGATGGGGATGGGTGGAGCTGAGTGAGTGACAAGAGGGTGACTTTGAGCTACCAGCTTTGCTCTTTGTGTAAGATTCTCCATTCTAGCTCGTTTAGGAGTAATTTTAACCTGTCCCTCACCTTTTAACTTGTCCTTTATCTTTATCTGCACCCACCATCATCATTCACCCCTGGAGACACAGCACAGATCTCTCAATGCAGCTCTCAGCATTCAGCACCATGGAGAATTAACAGAACACCCTGGAAAACCACAGGGAAATATTGGGCAGGAATAGTGAGGGTGGGGAAGCCCTGGCAAAGGTTTCCCAGAGAAATTGCAGCTGCCCCACCCCTGGAAATGCCCAAGGCTAGGCTGGACATTGGGGCTTGGAGCAGCCTGGGACAGTGGAAGGTGTCCCTCCCATGGCAGGGGTGGAATAAGAGCTTTAAGGTCCCTCCCAACCTTGTACTTTGAAATATAATTTTCAAAAATCCAAATGGAGAGCAGCTAAAAATATCTATAAATTAAAGGTACTGTAATAACGCCGGGAATCAAAGCTTGAAATCTTCTTTCATGAAGCTTGAAATAAAACACACCCTATTTATATATGTTTCAAAGTGTTCTCCTTCCCTTTGGTGCTCAGCTGTAATAAAATATAACTCCATGTGCTCTCCAGGTATCACAGGAAATATAATCTGTACCCGCACAGCAATTCCACTTTGATTTAGAAAATTGTCTGCCCCTCACAAATTACACTCTGCCGGCAGAAACACTTAAAAAATAAATTTAAAATATCCTCCCCGCCAGTTAAAATGACTTAAAATGAACATTTGGGATAAGCTGTGGGATAGATACAGGAAAACATTACAAGGGAGCCCCATCCAAGCTGGAAATGAGACACCATTACCAAAATGCAAATGCTGTCAGGTCTGCATTGCCCAGCTTCCCTGGGAAGATCCAGACTAAATTAATATTCAGGAAGAGGGGAAAAGGAACTGAGTGCTAAGAAATGCAAAGTGATGGATAGAGGGGAGGAAAGTCTCAACCATCCAAGTCCTTTATGAGCTTCATTGTGAATTGTAGCAAAGCAGGAAAATGATGGAATCGTTTCCAGCAGCTGGGAGTAGACCTCTTTGCTGGAAAAGCAACTGAAACTTTAGGATATTCAAGTAGCATAAAGAATAATCTAGAAAATTTTATAATGTCATTAAATAAATCCCTGATTCCCTCCTGAAACCTCGTGCTCAGGAGAGTCCCATCAGAATGATGGCCTTTGGAAAGAGGCAATCAGAATGGTTATTGACATGGAAAACTCTTTAAAGCAACATTGGAGACAAAGGAAATCATAAATAAATAAAATATCCAGAGTTATTAACAGGAGAGGGATGGTGGAATCCTGTTCTTCAGGCTCCTGATGTAAAAATTCAGGAGCAGCATGAGGAATTGTAAGGGCACAAAGCAGGCAAGAGGATTTCTTTAATTCAAGACTGAATTAGACACCTGAAATCCTCACCACGAGGATATCACCGAGGCTGAGAACTTTGCCAGATGTTAAAAAGCCTTTATTCCCTCAAAGACAATGAGGGCAGTCAAAGTTACAATATTAATTTTTTAAAAAATTCAGATATTAGAACTAACGTCTCATCGGCCAGGACCAGATATTTTCTAGATTAGGAGTTATTTCATCTCGTGGAATTTCTGAAGGGGTTTGAATGGAATTCAGTGCTTTCTTCAAGGCATGGAGAGGACACAGCCTGGAACCAAGCATTGCACGGGTTGGAGCTCAAATCCACTCCCTCTGCCAACATCTCCATCTCAGCAGCTCCTCAGCTGGGTTTGGTGCTTTGGGAGCTCCTGGATGCATTTCAGGTTCCAGGTGTAGGGGAGTTCCTTTCTGAAGCAGCCTGAGGGCACCAGAAATTCACTTCTGTCAGGGGGGAGGTGTTCTTCTTTGGACCCTGACACCTGGCCCAGCTGTGTTCCTTATTTCAATGTCCCATGTCCAGAAAAAAAGAAATGAAGCTTCTTTCTGCTGTTTCAAAGCTTGTTTATTTCTGGTTCTTATCAAAGGTTCAGAGGCACAGACTGTGCTGTGACCTCCAGGAACACGAGGGCAGAATGGCAATGGCTACCCAAAGCAGGTAGCTTTTATATCTATTATCAACCAGTTAGAAAACTTTACCTATCTTATTTTGTTCCCAAAACCAGTGAATATCAACCTCACTGACATGTCTCCTCTACTCTAAATTCTATCTACCAATTAACAAACCACAGGAACTCATGTCAGAGGGAAAAAGGAAAAGAAGGAGAAGAGAGAAGAAGATGAAGAAGGAGAAGCCAACACCCTAAAATCTCCATGTTGGCTCTATATAATATATATAACAAAACCTAAAAACTCCAACTCCACACTCTGTGCTGCACTAAACAACATCTCCTCATTCCTTTGGTGCTCTCAGCTCACCCAGAATTGGGGTAAATGCTCCCACGAGCTTGGTTCGCAGGCCAAGCCTTTTTTGAGGAGCTCTGAGGGTAAAACAAACAACCAGAGGAGCAGGAAAAGTTCCCAAGCTTTTCCTAGACTCCGACACACTTCCACTCCTCTGAGGTCACCCCGGTGTGGGCTGTGGTGAGAATTCACAGCAGTGCTGGGGGCAACAGGAGCTGTAGGAGAGAAAATTCAGTGCAAGATTCACATGGACCAAGGCTGAGAACGCAGCTCTCAGGATTTCAACTCCCCATGTTTAAACCAGGGGTTCTGGAGAGGAAGAAAAAGCAGGTTCCAGGCCCGAGGATGACCTGGAGGGACATGGAGCAGCCTCCAGCTTGAGGGCTGAGGTGGAGAAGGGAACAAAGGCAGCTCTTGAGACAACAGAGTTTTAAAAGACCTTTACACCCTTTGGGTTTTCCTGTGGGTTTTGGTCCATTTCTCTTTCCAAAGGGGATTTCACTAATCTTAAATCAATCCCAAATATTCATGGAAAAATCAAGTTATTGGGATGGCTCTAAACTCTGTCTAAATCCTATGAGCAGTGCTTGCATCTCTGCATTGCTGGAGCCACCAACATGGTCCTGGCACTCTCTGGAACTCTTCTCTTCCTCCCTTTCCAGTTCATTCATTCCAGTTTTATTCCCATCCCAGTCCTGTGCATCCCCACACTCCTCCTCTTCCCTGTGCTGTGATCATCTCCTGCCTCCACACATGAGCTCAGCTGCTGAGGTCTCCCTCCAGAGAACAGAAAGGTGCTCATTTCTCAAATCCACCAACTTTTAAAGGTCTTTAAAAAGTATTGAACATTAAAAAAAAACCAAACCAATCTTAGCTGCAAGTAAGATAAGGAATCACATGACTTTGGTGTAAATACTGATCACTTTGTGATAAGGAAAAGATGGAAAAGACTACAAAGTTATTTTCTCTGTTCTTGGATCGATGTGCAATTGATTAATTTGGAGGCAAGGACTGAGATTTCTCTTATTTCTTATTGATGTGGTGGCTGCAATATTTCAAATGAACAGTCTAGACTTCCAATTTACATGAAAAAAGATGTGCCTTTTTTAACCATCTCGTGCATGATACTGCATATTTTTACTTCCATTTCTGGCTGGATATGAAAATTGGCAACTTGTCCTGTTTTGGGCTTGTCTGGTGGACGAAAGGAGGATTCTTCTTCTCCCAGCACAGCCAGATCCAAATGTTCAGGCTGGGATTTCGCCAGATGACAATGAACTCCCAGCTTGTGTTTAACAGAGCTCTCAGATTGATTATTAAATGATTTCTGAAAGGCAGAGGGATGCTGCTGGGACTGACCTAAATCGGGAAGTGTCAGTGTTGATAAATTCTTCAGACAAAAGTGTAACAGGTGAAGGCTCCCATTTCAGTAATGATGTGCATTCCCAGCCACTGTAAATAATTGGGAACTGCTTTTCCTGTTTGTGCCCAGCTCAGAGCAACTGCTGGAACAGCAGGAAAGGTGTGAACATATTTTATATTAATTTAGCTCTCTGTCCCACGCTCCTGCATCCTGCCAAAGCTGTGGTTTCTCTACTCCCTTGATCTTCAATCCTAAGGATGCAACAGCAGCTCTGACACGGATCAAAGTTTCTCCCACCTAAGCCAGCCAAAATCCAACCAGCAAAGTCCAGCCAGGATCTGGGAGATGGAGACATTCTTGAATTTTGAGGTGAAATAACTTATTGGTGTTATTTCACATCTTCTGAATTTTCTAGGTCCCTTGTCCTGTCCACTGGCTCAGCACCCTGTAATGGTGTTAACTCAGAATGTGAAAGGGTGTCATTAAAAAAAGGGTAGAAAGGAAACACTTTGTGCTTTTCTTTTCCTATGAAGGAATATTTTTTCCATGAAGTGATTTTCCCTTTTTCTGGACACAAAGGTAGATACTTGTCCCTGCCTGTAAAACATAGGGAGAGCATTTACAAGAGCTTGTGGTGCCAGGACAAGGGGGATTGACTTCAAACTCACAGAGGGCAGGGTTAGATGGAGTATTGGGAAGAAATTCCTTCCTGAGAGAGTGATGGGGCCATGGAATGGACTCCACAGAGAAGCTGTGGTTGCCCCTGGATCCCTGGCAGTGCCCAAGGCCAGGCTGGACATTGGGGCTGGGAGCAGCCTGGGACAGTGGGAGGTGTCCCTGCCCATGGCAGGAGGATGAACAAGATGATCCTTAAGGTC
>VZRF01001108.1:536872-634461 GCA_013396875.1 Vireo altiloquus | reverse complement strand
CACACATGAGCTCAGCTGCTGAGGTCTCCCTCCAGAGAACAGAAAGGTGCTCATTTCTCAAATCCACCAACTTTTAAAGGTCTTTAAAAAGTATTGAACATTAAAAAAAAACAACAAACAATCTTAGCTGCAAGTAAGATAAGGAATCACATGACTTTGGTGTAAATACTGATCACTTTGTGATAAGGAAAAGATGGAAAAGACTACAAAGTTATTTTCTCTGTTCTTGGATCGATGTGCAATTGATTAATTTGGAGGCAAGGACTGAGATTTCTCTTATTTCTTATTGATGTGGTGGCTGCAATATTTCAAATGAACAGTCTAGACTTCCAATTTACATGAAAAAAGATGTGCCTTTTTTAACCATCTCGTGCATGATACTGCATATTTTTACTTCCATTTCTGGCTGGATATGAAAATTGGCAACTTGTCCTGTTTTGGGCTTGTCTGGTGGACGAAAGGAGGATTCTTCTTCTCCCAGCACAGCCAGATCCAAATGTTCAGGCTGGGATTTCGCCAGATGACAATGAACTCCCAGCTTGTGTTTAACAGAGCTCTCAGATTGATTATTAAATGATTTCTGAAAGGCAGAGGGATGCTGCTGGGACTGACCTAAATCGGGAAGTGTCAGTGTTGATAAATTCTTCAGACAAAAGTGTAACAGGTGAAGGCTCCCATTTCAGTAATGATGTGCATTCCCAGCCACTGTAAATAATTGGGAACTGCTTTTCCTGTTTGTGCCCAGCTCAGAGCAACTGCTGGAACAGCAGGAAAGGTGTGAACATATTTTATATTAATTTAGCTCTCTGTCCCACGCTCCTGCATCCTGCCAAAGCTGTGGTTTCTCTATTCCCTTGATCTTCAATCCTAAAGATGCACCAGCAGCTCTGACATGGATCAAAGTTTCTGGACTCCCACCCAAGTCAGCCAAAATCCAAACAGCAAAGTCCAGCCAGGATCTGGGAGATGGAGACATTCTTGAATTTTGAGGTGAAATAACTTATTGGTGTTATTTCACATCTTCTGAATTTTCTAGGTCCCTTGTCCTGTCCACTGGCTCAGCACCCTGTAATGGTGTTAACTCAGAATGTGAAAGGGTGTCATTAAAAAAAGGGTAGAAAGGAAACACTTTGTGCTTTTCTTTTCCTATGAAGGAATATTTTTTCCATGAAGTGATTTTCCCTTTTTCTGGACACAAAGGTAGATACTTGTCCCTGCCTGTAAAACATAGGGAGAGCATTTACAAGAGCTTGTGGTGCCAGGACAAGGGGGATTGACTTCAAACTCACAGAGGGCAGGGTTAGATGGAGTATTGGGAAGAAATTCCTTCCTGAGAGAGTGATGGGGCCATGGAATGGACTCCACAGAGAAGCTGTGGTTGCCCCTGGATCCCTGGCAGTGCCCAAGGCCAGGCTGGACATTGGGGCTGGGAGCAGCCTGGGACAGTGGGAGGTGTCCCTGCCCATGGCAGGAGGATGAACAAGATGATCCTTAAGGTCCCTTCCAAAGCATTCCAAGATTCCCAGATTCCCATCTGTGGAACCCCTGAGCCAGCAGCAGTTTGTTCCTAATGCTCTCAACCTGCCTGATTCTCTCTCATTCAGCAACGTATTCCCAGAGCTTTCTAAGGAAAAATAAACTGCTGTGAAAATAAATCCTACACCAGTGTTCCAAAGGCGGGGGGGGTTTAATGTTAATCATTATTAACACCATCTCCCCATTATCCTAAATTAAGTCTTATTCCAGCTAATCTGAACGAGGGTTAAATTAAAGCAGCTGGAGTTGGCTGGGGAGCTGCAGCCTCACCTCGGCAGGTCTCTCTCCCACCTTTCCCATCTCTCCCGGGGAAATTTCCCATTAAAGCAGCAATTAACCCCCTGGGCAGCCTCCCTTCTCCTTGATCACGTGGAGGGTGACGTTAAGAGGACTAAGGATTATTCTAGAGTGGTACAGCTTCTTCTTCTCCTGTAAAAAGCCACTCCCAGGGCACTCTGACCACTCAGAAGTCATTATTGGAATGAACTTTTGGAATTCCATGAGAGCTCCTGAGCCTCCCTGGCTGAGCCCTGCCCCTATTTTGAGTTGTCAAGTGCTCATTAGCATTTTGTGCAATTACACACCTACTTATGTGCTCCATAAAATTCCATCAGTGCCCTTCTGCTTTAAACACCATTGATGTTGTGACTGCACCAGGAATCCGAGAGCTGGGATTTGTAATCTCACTTTGGAGCTGGAATCTCTGAGCCAGAATGTAAAATATCCTGTGTTAGACCTCACCTCTACTGCTCTCCATAAATACATTTACTGTGATATTTTTGAAAGATCATCCATCTCTAGGCAGCAGAATTTCCATGATGTTTCTTCCTGAGTATACTTATTTTTCCTATGTCTTTTTTCTGCCAATCTTTCTCAGACACGTCAATACATGCTCATAATTCTTACCTTTATGATGATGCTTTTACATGAGCTTTAATTTGATTATTTCACTCTAATAATGAGAATTATTAGCTGCACAGTTCCTCATGTTATTCTGATAAATTAAGCTCTAGCTCATCAGTACAATAATTTCTAAAAATCAATATTTGGATTGTTTACAGACAAGGAGCTCAGAATTGACTCAGTTCTCTCGATAAATAATTTATCACCAAATATTGCTCATAAAATACACTCCCAGCTTTCCTGAAGCACATTATCCATGCTGCCACCTAAATATATGCAAAACATTAATCCAAATATCCAGGTACAAACATCTCAGGCTCTTCAGGAATGAGCTGGGCACTTCTGTTGTCATCTGTAAAGCTTGGCAGGAGAGCTCACAAAACACCTCTGTGAGTGTTAGAGCTGGAATTCAAAATGTTTGGGGTTTATTTGACTTTCACTGAGAAGGCTGAGTCAGAAAAAGTCCTGGGTGACAAAGAACAGCCCTGAGTCAGTTTTTTGCTCGATTTAATCCAGATTTGGGGATTATCCACACCCCTCCTCTTGTAAAGAGGTAAATTGTGTCCCCCAGAACGCTTTCGTCACTTCTGAGCTCTCTCTGTACTAATTAGTGGGGATCTGTCCCAAAATCCTACAGATCCTACAGCCAGGGTCCCTTTTGTGCCCCCTTCCAGACATGAAGAGAAACACAGAATTCCCAGAATGTAATTTATGGGATAGGGCCATCTCTGAGATGCACCAATGTGAAGAGGAAAGAGCAAATTCAATCCCATTTCCCATTTGAAATACGACCAAAACTTGAAGCAGAAATCCTGCAAGAACTCCTACAACAGAAAACACCACAGGTGTGGATGTTCTGACCTCTCTGAACCAGGGGTGAGCCAGAAGGAGGCACCAGGATGGCTCAGATGGAGAGGAGAAGCCTTGGGGTGACCCAGCTGTGGCCTTCAGCACCTGAAGGAGCAAAGATGGAGAGAGGCAATTCACAGGGAATGGAGGGACAGGACACACAGGGAGTGGCTTCAAACTCACAGAGGGCAGGGATGGGTGGGATTTTGGGAAGGAATTGTTCCCTGGGAGGGTGGGGAGGAGCTGGAATAGAATTCCCAGAGCAGCTGTGGCTTCCCCTGGATCCCTGGCCGTGCCCAAGGCCAGGCTGGACATTGGGGCTGGGAGCAGCCTGGGACAGTGGGAGGTGTCCCTGCCATGGCAGGAGTGGCACTGGGTGAGCTTTAAGGTCCCTCCCAACCCAAAACCATTCTGTAATTCAGAGGATGGAAAGTGGAAAGTTGTACTCTTCTGAGCAGACACTGTCCTTTTTCTTTGGTGCATAAACCATAAATCCCTCACACTAAAACAGCCTAGATTTGAACTGAAATAGAACTGAAAAGGAAGAAGGAATCCAGCTCTTACATTTTAAAATGTTTCTGTGAAATCACCAATGATAGATCTGTCCCCACTTCTTGACACTTTTCCCCTCAGCCAGCAACAGGAGCAGGAGAAATTCCACTAGAAATTAATGGAAGTTTTTATTGTAGGGTAACTAAACTGCACACAGACAAACCAAAATGAATTAAGAATTTTTTAAAAATAGTCCCTTTTGGTCAGCAGAGAGGAGGAGCTGAAGAAGAGCTGCTGGGGCAGAGACTGGGGGAGGCTTCTCCAGAAAAACCATTTCCATCCCAGCTCTCACTTTGCCTGGGCTCTGGGCATGAGGATTAAAGCAGCGTGGCAGTGCTCCAGATAAACTTTCTGGGAAAATTAAGGTCTTCTTTCATCAATATTTGATTTTTTTCTCTCATATTTTAGCTTGGACTCAGTCCTGCTAATTTTGCTACACACACTCGCAGCCCTTGATTCAGGCAGCGCGTGCCACGTGTACAGATGCCAAAAACCAGGAGAAAATCCTTTGCAATCCTCAAATGACAAAAACCAGTGGTGCAGGACAGCACTAAACACCAGCAGTTGGGTTTTGGCTCTGGCTTCTCAAACAAGATCCAAAATGCAAACAGGAATTTGGAACAAAACCCCGAAACTCAGACACCGCCCTCAGAAAGCACCAAGAGACACAAAGATGACTTTGACAACCAACAAAGAATTCTTTTTTTTTTTTTCATGATTCCCCCCCAGAATTAAAGGTATTTTTTCAGCAGAGTGTCAGCTGTAAACATTAAATCCATGGCATGAGGGATGGTTTGTTCAGCATCGAGATTGCCCAAGAACAGCCCAAAATCACCCTCCCAGTGGTGGCAGGGCTGGTGTCAGCTTGAATTACAAGTTACATAAATCCGAGTTACACAAGTTATAACCCCTAAGAGCTGCTCCAGCTCGTGCACTGAATTTTTTGGCCAGGTTTCTCTTTCTGTTTGCAAACCAGACTGGTTTGTTTGATGGTTTCTTTGCCCACTCTGCCATTTTCTCGTTTTTTCCCTCTCTGCGCTCCCAGGAAGAAGCACTGACCGAACCCATCCCAATCCTGCTTTTCCACCCAGATCTAGAGGAAATTCTCCATCAGTATTCCTTCTCTAGGGAAAGAAGGAAAAGGCCTCCATGGAGGTTGAAAGAAAATATCTAGGATAACACTGCGTGGGTTAATTGGGTCAAGTAACCAATCTAACCCTCCTTATGCAACCATTTCTTGTAAAATCCAATCCCATTTTCTGGGAAGAAAACCCCTCATTAAGCTACTCCTTAAATATGTGTTCAATATATATTTAACTACAAGAGGGCAGGAGTTTTAACAGAGCATCTCCACATAAGTTGGCCTAAATACCTCTAATATTGGCATTTTACTCAGCAATTAACATAATTTACATTACGGAGCTTATTTTCTTTCCAAAAATCAATTCCACTGCTCTGATATGTTCCAAAGGAAAAATAAAAAAAAAAAAAAAAAAGAAAGAAAAAAGATAAAATCTATTTCCAAAGACTTTTATAGAGTAAAATCATTTGGTTGCTGGATGGATTTAGCTGCCCTGCTGTGAGGTCAAACCTCGGAGGCAGATAATGTACTGATGGCTTTACAGTTTCTTTCTTTAAGCACTCTTCTCCACTGCCCTTATTTCACCATGAAAAGAGCATTTAATTTAACTACTCCCAACCCCAGCCCCCAGGCATGCAGGTTTTCCTTAAAGAGAAAAATTATGTGTAGGGTTTATAAAGACACAACGTTCAAAACAGGAAAATACAGAAAGGTAACGCATTTTAGAATCCATACACAGAGAAATAATAATTTTTAAAAGTCCAATCTGTTGAAAATTTCCCCCCCTTGTGTTGTGGGTTTGTGACTCAGTCACAGTGCTCAGGTTTCTCCTCTGCAAAGCAAAGCATCACATCCCTCCCACGCCTTCTGCTCCGAGCCCTGAGCACTTCTCTCACCTTCCTTGGTAACTTCCCCCGCCCTTCCCGAGGCGCAGGGATGGAGACAGCACAGGCTGCTCCAGCTGCGGGCACAGCCAGGGTTTAGAGAGTGACAAATGACGTCCTCTGCCTTGTTCTCTCTGACTTTTCCTGATTTAGTTTCGTGGAAAGGTCAACTCCTGTGTAAGACACTGAGGACACACCAGAACTTCGCGGCAGATTCCTGTTCTCTGCGTAGCTCTGGCACATGCTTTTACCTCAGTACATCAGAGCAGGTGATGCCTTAAATGGCTCCCCAGAAACAGATACCAGACAGGAATAAAGGAATAAAGGAGGGATTGATCTGAAAGGCCTTCAGAGGTCACACTCTGGGCTCCAGAGGCTCCTGCCTCAGTGCATCCCAACATGGACAATGACAGCTCCCGAGTTCTTCCCACTTTGATATCAGCACCAATTGCCCAAGCAGAAGCCAGGCAAGGATGGAATTTGCCCAAGCTTGCCCCCCTCTGCCCAAGATGAAGGTTTGCAGTTGTTGGGCCCAGGAGGGTCTGGGTGTCCTTGGAGAGCGAGCTGGAGAGGCTTTGTTATGTCAGTGTGAGCATGAGAGAACAGCACTGAACGAGCTCCAGGGAACTGCAGAGTTCCACTGGGCACTGCAGGGCTGGGAACAGAGAAAAGTTCAAACCTAAAGCATCACAGGTAAGGAGTGAGAAACAACTTGCTCATCCCTGCAGGGTTGTTAAAGCTCCTTTCTTGGGGGCTGGAATGACATCCAGCTCCCAAAGCACCCCGATTCCCAACCAGGAAACAAAACGAGATGCAAACTCCTCAGTTACAGCCAGGTCAAAAGGGAAGGCTCCAAATTAATGAATACATCACATTCTGCTCTAGTGCAGGGCTGCATTTGCCTCTATGAAAAATGTTATTATTTTCCAGCAGCCTGATCACTTTGTCACCTCTAATAAACAACTACAACCTGAGAGGCCTGGGTTCAACAGGTTGACAAGGACTGGCTGTGTCTGCATCAGGGAGATAACACACCTTGACTCCAGCAGAGCAGGGGTGAGTGCCCAGCACTCCATGGCACATTTGTGAGGGGGAAATAGAGCATGCAACTAATCCTCCAGAGTGCTGGTATTTTATTTGAGGAGATTTACTCCAT
Organism: Vireo altiloquus; assembly: GCA_013396875.1. Classification (NCBI taxonomy): domain Eukaryota; kingdom Metazoa; phylum Chordata; class Aves; order Passeriformes; family Vireonidae; genus Vireo; species Vireo altiloquus. The sequence goes on along the minus strand of VZRF01001108.1, from coordinate 627,500 downwards.
GCTCTGTTTCACCCATCCAAAAACAGTTATTTTAATTCAAGACATTTGTGCCTGACACTTTTTTCTTTCCTTCCTCCCTATTAAGATTTAGTGGTTTTAATTTGGGAAAAAAATACATTTCTGTTTGCCTTATGCCAAATTGGGATGGCTGAAATGCAAGGTTTTTTTGTGTACAACGTGCAACCATCAATGAGTTTTTGGGGTTAAATTTAAACAATGCAGGGCATCCTCAGGTTCCTCTGAGGGCAGAGTCAGAGAGTTCACAAGAGCCCAGAAAAAAAAAAATCTATCTCCTTGCTGCTAACAAACTGTATTTTATTGTTTAGGAGTAACAAAATGAGGGCTCAGCGTTTTGAGTCTCCACCGATGCAATATTAACATCGTGTCCATTCTGGGCCTGGGGGAAAATCCACTAAAATCAGGAGGAGAAATTCCATCGACTCCAATAGGTTTTGGATTAGGTTCTGCCTCGGCAGTTCCAGGGTGAGACCTGGGCCCCACAGAAGGATAATGGGAAAGGCCTCATTGACGCCAAGGAAAGCAGAATTGTTCCCCCTGCAGTTAACGAGTGAAAAATGCTCTGGTTTTATTCTTCTTGTGTGAGGAGAAATTCTGGGAATGACACCTCTGAGCCATTATTTACCTTCTGTGATGTTTTGTATTAAGGACACGGGCCACAGGAAAACAAGAAAACCAGGAGAATTCCTGAGTGCCTCTTAAAAACATCAGTGGTATTTTCAATAAAAAATCAATCCTATTCCCTAATCTTCCTCCTCCGTGTTTTTGAGGATATGAAAACAGCATTACCTTTAAGCTGGCTTAGATTTGGGGTGGGTTTTTTCCTGCTTTTCTTTTAGCAATACCATTAAACGGTGGCCTGCACCCAGGAGATCACAGCTAATGATGTACAACTCCAGCCACAAAGGCTTTGTTTGCTCCTCAGCTGGATTTGTTGAACAAGATCAGAGTTCTTGCTTTGTTAGGACTTTTTTGGGGTGTGTTGCAAGGAGCCAGATGTCGAAAAATCCAACCTGAGAATTCACTCCAGTCGCTGTCAGAGATAAAATATGTTATTATGCTTGTACTGCATGTGTTTGTCACTGATTTAAATGATGCCTTCCACAGACTATTTAAACCATATTTAAATCTCTATTTATAGTGTGTAATCAGCTGTCTGGCACAATCCTTCCTATGGAGACATTCCCATCTTTTCTGGTGCCTCTATGGCTATTCCTGGAATATCACCACCATCCAAAATACACTCCACGAGTGAAGCTACAGCCAAAGGAAATTTGATTTCTATTCAGTACACACTGCAGGAGTATTTAGGCAAAATGCTCTTCAGAAACCATTTCCCACAGCACCACGTAGCCTAAAACACAGCTCATGTCACCTGACACTCGAGAAAGCAAACAGAGCTGGGCAGGATAAAGCCAAAACTTCCCCAAATGAATCCTTTCACCAACAGCCTTCTCAAGAGATGGACTGGGACAAGGGGGAATGGCTTCAAACTGACAGAGATCAGGTTGGGATGAGTTATTGGGAAGGAATTGTTCCCTAGAATAGAATTCCCAGAGCAGCTGTGGCTGCCCCTGGATCCCTGGCAGTGCCCAAGGCCAGGCTGGACATTGGGTTTGGAGCAGCCTGGGACAGTGGGAGGTGTCCCTGCCATGGCAGGGGTGGGATGGATGGGATTTAAGGTCCCTTCCAACCCAAACCATTCCATGATTCTATAACCAAATATATTTGGTCTGTGTGAGCCAATGAGATTTTTACTTCAGGCTGCACCAACGTTTTTTAGCTGTTCCTGCTCACTCAATACATTTTTTTTCCACACAGAAGGTGGCTGCAATAGTTGTGGAAAGACCTAGAAACTTCCTAAAAGCTTCAGAGCAGGAAGAGCACAAACCTGCTGCTTTTGGCTTGCTCTCACCTCGTGCAGCAGAAGTTCCTCTGCCTTCCTGCCCCAGGAATTTGCCAGGTTTATGGCTACAGCTTGTCCAAGAACAAGGCATTTCCAATAAAGAGAGCAGCCTGAAAGACACTGAATTTCTGCCTCAGATTTTACCACCCAAATCCAAAAAAGAAATAGTGAGGAACATCTTTGAAGACACTTCTCCCAACAACCCCACATGCAGGACTTGGACTTGCTCAAACACCAAACTAAAATACACTAAACTCAAAAGCAGTAAAAAAAAAAAAAAATTCATAATATCACCACCGAGGACATTTTTCTCCCTCATCCTGGCTACAAATTCATGTTCTGTACTTCTACTGCACTTCACAGCATTTTAAATGGCAAACTACAGCCTTTCAAAAGTCAAAAAGCAAACCCCAACTCCTTTCTAATTTGAATCCTGTTGTCACAGAGCAGGAGCAGATGTGCAAATGTTTGTTTACTTGGTTCTTGATAGTAGGCATTTGCCAGCAGATGCATGAAATTAATTTCTGCCCTAGTATTAAAAATCATTTCCTCGATTTAAATGTCTCCTTGATAAAGAAACAGGATCATGAAGTGGTTCAGTTGATGAAGCAGCACAAATAGAAACAATGCTTCCTATTTTAGGAGTGCTATTTCTATTTGCTTAGATTGCACAGGGTGTCTTGCAGGAAAACAAATAATTATTTTTCACCTCTTCCATCCAAACATTTTCCTTTGGATATGTTCTTCCAAGAGCTGCATAGGAGAATAGACATTTTTAACTGCAAGAAATAGAATTTTGGCGTCAGGCTGCCATTTCTGTAGGTTTCACACAGCCAGAGGAAAAGGTAGGATTTCATATCCTCATTTTCCCCTCATTTTTCACTTTTGAGGAGCACTGGGAAGTCACAAAAGAACATTTTACTACCAGAGTACTTTTATTTTGGGCTCAAGGATGTGTCCACAGGAAGCCTTTGGGCTGACAGAGAGAAAGTGAGGGGAGTTTGTCCTGAAACCAATGCCCTTCTTGGGCTCCTGGCTGTTCTTTTGGAATCTCCACGTCTGCAAGGAGCTTTCAGAGAATCCCTGATGCTCACATGACCATACTCCATGGATTCCCAAACGCTTGATCCTACAGATTCTGTGTTTCACAATAGAGCTCAATAAATAAATAAATAAATAAGTGCTACCTTGGTGTTGCCTCCTACAAATCCACTCTTTTGAGGCAGAAGTGCCTCAGAAACTGGGAAGTGTCAGGGGGGAGGTGTTCTTCTTTGGACCCTGACTCCTGGCCTGGCTGTGTTCCTTATTTCAGTGTCCCATGTCCCGAAAAGATGAAACAAAGCTTCTTTCTGCTGTTTCAGAACTTGTTTATTTCTTGTTCTTATCAAAGTTTCAGAGGCACAGGGCAGGAGGGAAGCACCAGGCTGAACAATCATTTCGTGGCTCAAACACGGACTAGGATCAGCCTCAAAAAAAAAATCTCCTGGAATTTCTGAAAAGGAATGCAAATTCGGTTCATTTCATTGCTACGAGCCTGTAATAATTTTACTATTTAAATAAATAAATAAATGCCTTGTGTTCTGCAACAAGCCTTTAACCCTCAGTAAGTGTTATTTCAAAAGCAGCCCAAGAAAATAGGAATTGCAGAGCTGGAGCAAACAGGAGAATTGTAAAATGACATCTGAACTGTGCTTTAAATTGGTTACCCTGAATTCTTGCAAAGCTCTGTTTGGGAACTCGCCTCCCATTCCAGCTGCATTTCTCTGCACACAGAGCTGAGAGCTAATTTATTTGCTTAATTTCAGGTGACAAAGGAGCAGTAGCCCATCAGTCAGAGGGATGTTCCATCAGAACCCATCTGGGAACGTGTCACCTGTAAATCCATGGATTATCTAGAGCTGGCACCGAGGTGATGACGTTGATGCATGGCTGTGTCACCGAGGCACTGAAACCACTGAGCAGGAACATTGTGAATTGGGAGAGGTTTGATACAGACTCTGCCTGCTTTTCACGGTCTCTGCGCTTCGCCACGCCCAAACCAACAAAAAAAAAACCCAAAAGAACCCAAAAAACCAACCAAAGAACCCAAAAAACCAACAGCCGAACCAACCCACGCACCAAAAAAGGCAAAATGAAAGTATAGCTTCTTGTGCAGCCTTTCCAAGCATTGATCACTGAATTGTTCCAGTTGGAAAAAGCTTCCAAAATCATCCAATCCAGCCATTAACCCTGCCAGGTCCCCTGTGCTCCTGAACACCACATCCACACATTTTCTGGACACCTCCAAGAATGGTGACCCCAACCTTCCCCGGACTGCCTGTTCCAACGCTTGACAACCCTTTTGGAGAAGGAGTTTTTCCAAATCTCCCATCTAAACCTCCTCTGGTGCAACTTGAGGCCATTTCCTCTTTTTGCCCTGGAGAAAAGTCCGATTCCCACCTGGCTACAACTTCTTTTCAGGGAGTTTCAGGGAGAAAATTACACTTTATGGGAGTCCACCTCAGCTCTGCAAACACAACCAGAACGCCACCACACAGAGCTCCTCTCAGGAAAAGACCCCATAGCCCTTAATTAATTACTTAATTAATTTAAGCTCCACAACATGCCACTCCACATGTGAAGACACTTTTTTATCTAAGCCCCATTTCTGGTGTTCGAGGCTCAGTTCCTGGATCATCAGATGCCATCCTACGGTGACACCGTGGAGTAACAAACAAATATCCCTCTAAAAATATCTGTGCTGCTCCATGCTGATCCTATTATTCTTCCTGACAAATGACCTGGGAGGGTGGCAGCTCCGAAATCCAGAATATTTTGGCATGTCCTGCCCTACAACGTCTGCAATCAGGAGCCAAAGCAACAACAAGCTGTTGTTGTTGATCCTTGCAACAACAGCTGCAGGAAAGGCTGACATGAGGTCTGCTGTAAACACATTAAAAACTACTTCACTTGCCTACATTTTATCTCAGGTGAATCTCTGCAGCGCCTTATATTAAAATTCTGCTTTAAAATCCAGTCTTAATTAAGCAATTAAGGATGGCAAGGCTGATTTTATGGCATCATTTACTCCTGGTTTCATTGTGCTGTGAGGTGAACTCCACCAGCCATGTTTTATGGCCTTGTGAAAAGCTGTCTTCCTTTTCTTATTGCTTTTATAACAGATTATAATGAATTTTTCTTGATGTATTTTAAATTATTTGCTTGATAACAAAGCGGTTTTATTATTTGCCACATTAGCATAAGGCGCTGTTGGCTGGAGTTTAGTAATACTTAGAGACATATTTGCAGTGGTAGCAAATTAAAGCACTCTGGATGAAAAACAGCAACCTAGAAAAAATACAGCAGCAACGTTCAGTGCAAATTTAGAAAGAGAAAGGATTTTGGAACGCAGGAAATTCAGCTTGGGAAAGGAGGATGTGTGTTGGTGGGCATTGCTGATGAGATCCATAGGGTACAGAGTCACTGGGTGAGGCAGGTGGGTCAAAATGATGGAATTTAGGCAGGAAATATCATGTGGGCAATGCTCCAGGCACAGGGTGGGATTGCTGGGGAGTTCTGGGCAGGGCCAGGAGCTGGACTGAATAACCCCTGTAGTCCCTTCCCACTCAGGATGCTCTGGGATTCTGTGAATTTCAGGAATGATGGGATCAAATCCATGTGATATTTCCTACTGGGATCATTTTGTACTGAAGAACCAAAAAAACCCACTCTTTAATAGAATAAAATGATCTCCAAAGCACATGAAGACTCAGTTCCCAGTTAAATCCCAATCCCAGCTAAACTGTGCAATGGACATTCCTCAAAATTAACTATAGGGGCAAAGTGGGAAGAACATGAAGTCATATTCCTTTTACTAAAAACATGAATCGCTTTACTGGTGTGCCTGTACGTGGGCATAATAAATACATTAAACATGAATAATTTATCGGGATGCACTTGGAGTAATGTGCATGCCGGGGAATACTGGGAATATTTTTAAATTCCTGAGGTGCCTTTGAAGCACAACAGGAGGAGCGCAGCCATTGCCCACCTCACACACCTCCAGAACATCTAAACTCACCTTCCTCTCCCCAAAATAGACAGAGAAAGCAGGAGTGACAACAGGTTAGTTCTGAAAATCAGTAAGTGGTGGCAGTGGCACACAGAGGGTAGGAATTACAGGAATTTCTCCCCTGGGATAGGGCATGGACCGAACTGGAGGATGAGAAGGATGGAGTGATACAAATAATCACACGAATTGGGTCAGGGCTGCAGCAGGCACTGTCTCACCTTCTGTTGAGGTTCTTTGGACCCTGCTGGCTCCTGGCCCAGCTGTGTTCCTGATTTCAGTGTCCCATGTCCCAAAAAGATGAAATGAGGCTTCTTTCTGCTGTTTCAAAGCTTGTTTATTTTTCTTTCTCATCAAAGTTTGGGAGGCACAGACTGTGCTGTGACCTCCAGGAACACGAGGGCAGAATGGCAATGGCTACCCAAAGCAGGTAGCTTTTATATCTATTATCAAACAATTAACAAGTTTTACCTATCTTATTTTGTTCCCAAAACCAGTGAATATCAACCTCACTGACATGTCTCCTCTACACTAAATTCTATCTACCAATTAACAAGTCACAGGAACTCATGTCAGAGAGAAAAAGTAAGAGAAAGAGAAAGAAAAAGAAGATGAACAAGGAGAAGCCAACACCCTAGAATCTCTATGTTGTCTCTATATAATATATAGAGCAAAACCTAAAAACTACAACTCCACACTCTGTGGTGCACTAAACAAAAATCTTTTCATTTCTCTGGTGCATTCAAGTTCTCCCAAAAGTGAAGAGAACATCTCTCACAGCTTAGGTCCCGGGCTAAGCTATTTTGAGGAGTTCTGGAGGTAAAACAAAAACCAAGAGGAGCAGGAAAAGGTCCCAGGCTTTTCCTGGACTCCAGCACCTTCCTTTTGTAGCTCCATCCTTAACTGGAATGTGTGCTGGGGGTGATGTCCTTGTGGTCCACGCAACCGACAAAGAATCCTGGAATGGTCAAGATGGAAAACACCTCCAGGATTGTCAGTTCCAACCCTCGGCTGAGTAGCTCCCTGCTGCTAAATCAGATCACAAAGCATCCACTCACACTCTGAGCACTTCCAGGGACTCCTCCATCACCGTGGGAGTGTCCCCAGCCTTGCAGAGAGCATTAACTGGATGCTGTGCCCCTGTCCAGTGCCAGGCAGGATTATCTCAGGCACTGACTGCAGCCCCTCGGTGCCATCCCAGCAGAAGAAATAGGAGCAGGAACATCTCCTCAAACAAACCTCCAGCCTCGTGTGCCTCATGTGGGCAGAGCAACTACAAGGGAGCAGCAAATGGATTTGCTGGATGTCACCACAGATAGAGGCAGAGGAATAAATGGCTGTGAAGGGCTGGGATGCTCCAGAGCCCACAAAGACAATTAGAAGATTTGTGGCGAGCGTTAATTAGTCAGGAGCCAGAGATGAGCGTTCCCATCAATCTCGGAAGGCCCAGGGAGCCTTTTCCTTCAAGTGCTGCTCCTGCCCTTCACAGAAATCCTTTCCCACAGGCAGCAGGGCTGAAGGTGCCCTTTCAGCCTGACACACCTGTGTTTTTTACTGCTCCTCATTTTGCATTGTTAGGATGAGCCCATGCCCATTATTTGGCCATCCAAGAGGGGATTCTCTTGTGGATTCCCACCCTGCCCACTGCAGCCATCAGCACCTCAGGACAGGGATGGCTTCTCCCACCACGTTCATTTAAACTGTGATTTTTATTTTAGGAGAGAGAACTTTCAGGAAGAGCTTACACAGGTCTGCTGGAGAGAGACCAGAGGGGAGCACAGAGATGCTCCAGGGGCTGGAGCCCCTCTGCTCTGGAGGCAGGCTGGGAGAGCTGGAGGTGTTCCTCTGAAGAAGAGAAGGCTCCAGGGAGAGCTCAGAGCCCCTTGCAGGGCATAGAGGGGCTCCAGGAGAGGGACTGGGGACAAGGGATGGAGGGACAGGAGCCAGGGAATGGCTTCCCAGTGCCAGGGGGCAGGGATGGATGGGATATGGAGAAGGAATTGCTCCCTGGGAGGTTGGGGAGCCACCAGCTTTGGTTTCTGACTTAAGTAGACCTGTAAGAAAAATTTTCACCGTAGTCATGCCATCAGTTGGTGAGCTCAAAATATGAGAGTCCTGCCATAACCTCACCCTCACATCACATTGCTGAGCACTGGTTCAGACCAACAATATTCCACCTTTGTTCTAAAAACAGTTGAGAAACACCTTTTAGATGTGCCCCCAAGAGGTGGAGTGCTCCCAGGAAGGTGTTGTGCACAGCCAGTGCATCCCAGCTGCAGATTTATCTCTGAGCTGAATTACTGCAGCAGGAGGAGATCAGAATTCCTGACACACTTTCCAGGCTCTAACTGCAGCTGCAGCTCACCCTGCTGAAGCTGATGGTGCTGAGGAGACACCACGGACAGCAACCTCTGGAAATGCTTACCCAGCTTTGCCAATTCCCTTGGTCAAGTCCATTGGCAGCTCCTCTTTAACACAATGTTTTATTGAGCAAGATCCAATTCCATCCCACAAACAGCCTCTCTCCTCTTGTTTTAGGCACATCACTTCATTAGACTACAGATATCACCATTCAAATGTCGCCAAGGAAAATCCAAATCCCATTTCTGAGGGTGTTGTAAGCAGCATATTGTTCAAAGAAAATAAATAAAAATTGTGACCTGGACAGATTTCAGCCTGAAGTTCACAGAGGGAAAAGTCTTCTCCCATTTACAAGATCAAGTACAAAGAGGTCTTCCCATTTTAAAAGAGCAAGATCCATGCATTCTTTATACAGCACAAATCAGTGCCTCATGACTCAATAATGCTCCAATAACTTTGTCTCCTGAAGGACCTCTGAGGATCAAATGGATACAATTAAGTGGAAAATATAAGTACTTACAGGAAGAGTTTAAAATGGATTAAATCATAAACCACCCCTAATGGCTGGTGAAATACTCTGTGCAAACCCCACCGAGGTCACAGCAGTTTTCTTCTTGGAAATCTCCTGTAGGTGCTCAGTGAAAGCAGTAATTTAAATTTATGGGACGATAAAATATCCCACAGTCACTGCAACATTCAAAAGATGGAAAAATCAAAGCAAACCACTGCATCTCAGAGCAGGAAGTCTGAACACCAGCCCAAAACCCCAGCTCAGAGGGGTTTCCTGCAAAAAGTATCCAGAGAAACCTTTCCCAGAATCACTTTTCACCATGCCTTGCTATCATCTCTGTGTCCTTGCAAAAACCAGCTTGGAGGAATGATGGAAAGGCCTGACTCTTAAAATTATAATGATAATAATAATAGCACAAAAATGAATGTTGGAAAGGCCTGGTTCTTAAAAAAAAAGATTAATAATTTTAAAAGTACCTGCTGTTTAAAGGAGAAGGAATTTTCCAGAAATAAATGAGGCATGAGCATTCTTTATTAGATAAAATATTATTGAACTTTTTCAAAGATGACTGAGGTTTTTTTCCTCTAGTATTAATGAGGGGAAAAATAAAATTGATGAATTTCAGCAATTCTGCACTTTGCATTTATAAAGTAAAATTTCTCAGGTATCAGATTGATTGGACTTCTCTGGTCCAATCTGTCTTCATGTAAGGCCAAAAAAAAAGAGCAGCAAATAAAATTATTATGGGAACAACCTCACCTCACGCAGCCTGAACTCCTCTCAAATATTTTAAGATCAGAGTTTGTTCAATTAGCAAAATATTTGGAGGGGAAAAGGGGAGATGCATCTGCTGCCATTGAATTTCCTGTCACAGCAGAAAACACACCAGAAAAAAACAAGAAAATGAAATGGTTTTGGTCACTTTTAGATTTTTAGCTTCCCGCTGGCAGAATCTCTCCCCAGCTGTGGAACAGATGTGAACCATTCTGTGCCCACAAGGACATTTCTTATGGTTCATCATAATATTCCCATGCCCTCTTTGCATATGAACCACCTTCTTTCAACGAACTGTCTTGAATCTCAAACACAACCCAAATTTTCCCCTTTCAGCTGACTGGGAAACCTCTCAGTGAGGTCAGATGGGAAAGAAACACAGCCAGGAAAATAGAGGAAAAAAAAAATACAACTCACCACCATCTGTTAGCAATTGGATTAATAAACAAATCACTGAAGAACCCTCGTAAATAAAAAAAAAGTCTCAGTTATTAGGCTGAGGGCATGTTTTTCAAATTAACCTTGCAAATTGAAGCAGTAATAAAACATTGAGATGCACATAAAGCCTCTCCAGTTCCTCAGTGTATCAAGAGACGTGTTTAAATTGATTTTAGGATATACATCAGCTCCTGTAAGCATAAGCTGAATAATTCTTTCTTCTCCCAGCAATAGGTGTGAAATGTTCCATCAGAAAACCTGTGAAATGGCATTGAATTCCATCCCTAAGTGTGGCTCTGCCAGGAAAATAACCTCACTCAGGAAGATCTCTCAAGCATCATTTGAACTTCCCCTGGATCCCACCCAGCTGCACGCTCAGAAATAAGTGTCCTCTCAGGCTCTAAATATTTGGGACATTCAATGAAATGATTAACAAACAGAACTGAAAGGAGAAACCACTCAATTCATGCCAGAGGGTTTTTTTTTTTTTTCTTTTTTTACACAACAGACCGAAAGGACTAAATAAAAACTGGAAATTGAACCTCAGCAAATCTTCCAGCACACCTCAAAAATTACTTCTTTCCAATATAACGGCAGTATGGAGTTGCTAAGGCTCATGATTGGTTTCTTATATATTTTCTTATGTATTCCAGGTTTCCAGAAGCACTTTTACCTCAGCAATCACAGAACCATTTGCTCTTCCCACAACGCCCTTGCCTACCTGTGCTCACCCGCTGGTTCAATTTTCCACCTCGGAATCAGAGATGATGTTTTCCACTCCAGCCATTTGGAATTGTTGCCTCCACTCCAAGAACAGCCTGAAAGGCTGCAGAACAGATGCAGAAATGAAATTAAAAAACAAACGTGCTGAACAAACACCTGGAGGTTTGATCCTGGTTTTTTTACTGGCTGAGGTTATCCCAGACTTCCAACCCTGCACACTTCCAGCCTGAACTTCTCATTCCACCGCAGCGAAATCCTTTTATGGGAGTGCTTTTGGGAAATCTAATCATTATTTCATAAGTAAATTACTGATTCTGGCTTCAAGTTTCCCGACTTCCCCTGCCCATTTATTTATCGATATAAACCATCACATATTTCAGCGAGAGTCTGGTTGACGTGCAGACATTCATCCATTCCTTTCTCCTTTGTGGAATAAACTCGTTTTCTTTGGAACAATTACTGGAAGGGAAAAAAAAAAAAATCAATGTTTTACATTCAATTCTTGGGTTTCGAGTGCCTGAAATATCAGAACACTCCTCCAGTTATTTCTATTTTCTAATCCAGCGAGTAGAATGCGATAGCTTAATTTTTTTAGAACTCATGGACATTAGAAAATCTGCTCGCCTGTGAATTGGTGGCACTCCAGCTCAAATGCAAATTTGATGGGTTTGGGTGCTTTGAAGCCTTCACAACCTCATAGCTCACTATGACTGAAATCATAATTACTGTCTTCTACAGAATTCAGTAGAAGAATTCACCCCGCTCCAAAAAAGAAAAAAAATCAAATTATCATTTTCTTATTAATTCAGGACGACTTTTCCCCACCTTTCCCTGAAATACCAATACTAATACCCAGCCTAACCCTTCCCTGGCAGAGCTCCAGCCATTCCCTGGGCCCTGGCACTGCTCACCAGGGAGGAATTGGTGTCTGTCCCTCCTCTGCAGCGAGGAAGCTTCAGGCTGGGATCTGAGTCTCCCCTCAGCCTCCTCCAGGCTGAACATTCCAAGTGTCCTCAGCCACTCCTCGTCCTGCTTCCCCTCCAAGCCCTGCTGTCACCCTAAATTTCAGCCTTCTGAGTCTGTTTGCATTTTTGCCATGGAGTTTCTCACACATTTTGTATAAAAAAGTGGTGTTTCTGTAACTACCTCTCATGTTTTCATTCCATTCCTGACAGAAGTTTTTGATAAACTTCTACCTGAACCAGTAAAACTGGAGAGGAGAAGATCTCACTATCCAATCCATGAGGTTCCAAAAAATTGTATGTAAGACAGAGAAAAAAATAAAGGCATGCTCTTTCCTTTCTGTCCACCCTCACTCTGTGTGTGTGTTCATTTTATGTTCTCTAGGGACACCATGCACCATCTTTGGAGCCCTCCTTGAATTCTCTCTCAAACCTTTTATAGCTGTCAAATTTATGCCAATAATTTCCAGTGTCCAGAGTAACCAGCTGGATAATTGTCCCTTGAAGGTTTTGTACAAAACAACAACAAANGCATTTTATATAAACAAAGTAGTGTTTCTGTAACTACCTCTCTTGTTTTCATTCCTGACAGAAGTTTTTGATAAACTTCTACCTGAACCAGTAAAACTGGAGAGGAGAAGATCTCACTATCCAATCCATGAGGTTCCAAAAAATTGTATGTAAGACAGAGAAAAAAATAAAGGCATGCTCTTTCCTTTCTGTCCACCCTCACTCTGTGTGTGTGTTCATTTTATGTTCTCTAGGGACACCATGCACCATCTTTGGAGCCCTCCTTGAATTCTCTCTCAAACCTTTTATAGCTGTCAAATTTATGCCAATGATTTCCAGTGTCCAGAGTAACCAGCTGGATAATTGTCCCTTGAAGGTTTTGTACAAAACAACAACAAAAAAAAACCTTTTCCATATCTTTGTGACCATTTGTTGTTTTGGAGGGGAGAAAGGCCACAGGACTCTTAGAACTGATGGCTAAGGCAAGGCACAAACTTTACGAGCTACAATTTTGACATTTTTACAGCAGAAAAAATTGCTCACAACAAAATATTTCAGCTCATTGGCCATGAAGAAACTGGTTTCATTTCTTCCTTAGTTTTATATACACAACCCAACACTTGGATGCATGGTTCTACCCAGCCCAGAATGACAAACTGATCTTAAATCTGTCTGAAATTTCCAAATTGGTTTTTGTTTGAAGTATTTGACCTAAAAGCTACACAAAACATATTGGAAACACCATTCTCTAAGCAAGATTTATTTTTTTTTAAAAAAGAAAAATCGAAGATATTTTAAAATAAGTCACAACTGACAGAACATAAAATTATCCCACCAATGGCTCCCAAGGGCTCTGGAGGAGCACACAGATTTTTTTTTTCCAGCTGGAATTTCAGTGTGGTTAAGAATCTGGAACAGATTTTTGTTTTTTTTAATGTCCCCAAAATAAGCCTGTGACAATCCCTTTATCTAAATCAGATCTCTCTTTGCTCTCTTTGATGCCAACCCCACAGTTTGTTCCACTGCAGGTTATCTCCAGATACTAGGCCAGCTCCTTAATTCCTACTTAATCATATTAAAATTCAAGCAGGAATTAATAATTATTACGAATGACATGATTCCCAGCCGTGGGAATTGTGCAAGTCGCTCTGGATTTGGGAAGAAAAGGACAAGCCCTCCAACCCAGGTGAATCTCCCAGATATCAGAGAAGAATAATGATGAAAAAACACCTGCCAAGTACTTCCCAAGGGTCAAGTGGCAAAACTGAACTTTTTTAAAGGTAAAAAAAAAAATAGGATTAATAAAAAGTAGGAGTAATAAAAAAATAAGATTGGGCAAAAGGTTTTCCTCCCCCTCCTAAGAGAAACCAGGGAGAGGAAGGACTCACAGGACATTGTTTTCTTGCAAAGGTTTGTTTTCCACAACAGGAGAGTGACATTTCATTGAGAAGGGGACTTCAGGGTTCAATTTTTATCAAAAATAAAGTAAAAAAAAAATGTTTGTTTCCATGGAGAGCAAAATCCATTGCCAACAACTCCACAGAGCCACACAGAGTTATTCTATATTTTGCAATGTACTGGTTTCACAAAATTCTTTTGTTTCACCTCTTTCAAAACGACCTCAGGTCTTGCATTTGACACAAGTGACAAAAAACCTTTTTTTCTCCTGTGGGTAAAACGCATTGGGTTTAAATTGACTTTAAATGAGGCCAAAAAAAACACAAGATTTCTTTTAATTTACTGTGTGTTCATTACCTTTCTTGTCTGCTTAGCCATAATACACCATTGGAAAGAAAACTCTTTGTAAATTCCTTGGACACTGTTTTGTCTTTTAGGCAAAGACTTTTCCTTTTCTTGTGAGCCTCACCTGTGTCTTTTTTTCAGCTTGAAACCAAATCCATTTTTGAAAGCCCCAGTATCTAATTCTGCAATATTGCTGAGTGATACGAGAAGTGAATAAAGCTTAGCAAGACTTAAGGAGCAAGACTTTAATGACTTTAAATGAGGCAAAAATGTTGGAAAGGACACACAGGGATCGTCCCAGCCCTGCACAGACACCCCAACGATCCCACCCAGGGCATCCCTGGGAGCTCCTGGAGCTCTGGGGAGCCTCTTCAGTGCCCACCCTGCTCTGGGGGAAGAACCTTTCCCTGGTATCCAATCCTTCCCTGGCATTCAGGCAGAGGAGCAAGCAGGCATTGCCACCATGGCACAGCCCAGGTGGGTTCTGCTCTGCCTTCCACATGGGTATTTCTATTTATGTGTGCACAGCGCTGGGAATCTTCCCATCCCCTCTCCCGTACAAACATTGTCACCTCTCAACAACATCAGGGATTACCTCTCTCTCCATGTTTTCCACAGCTGCTGCATGAAAGTGTCCCACAGGCCAGCAGCCACGAATGGCTCTGATGACTCCATCAGGCTCCAGAGGAGCACACAAGTTTTTCTAGCAGAAATTTAAGTGAAAATTGAATAAAACTCCCTGCGATACAGATTGGTTTTATAGTAATAGCAACAGTGTGTCTGTCATCCTTAAAACACTGACAGAGAGCCAGTTAAAAACGCTCAGTGAGTATTCCCAGGTGAGGATTTACAGGGAAAACTCTCTTTTCCCAAAGCCCAGGAGGATGCCAGCAGAGTCCCACGACACCAAGCACGTCTCCTCACTGGAAGCAAGCAGTGAATGATCCCTTCTCTCCCTGTTTTTCTTCCAGGGAAGCCATTAGCTGGCAGAACTGAAATGGGGTGTGAAAGAAATACATATTTTTCTCATATTGCAGCAAGAATTGCCGAAATCATTAACACTCTAATTACCTGCATATTTATATTTATTAAATCCATTCCTGGCATGACACTGACTCATTCTCCCACTTACACTCAGGCCCTTTATCTCATCCATCTCCAAAGCTGAGTTTCCAAAAGTGTCACATCCTTTCTGTCTTATCTTTCCTTTCAGACAGTCGTGATAAAGTTTTAAAAATAACTTGAAACGTCTTCTAAAATTCAAATGCGAGCAAGAGATACATCTCATTACCCAGGATTGCTATTGACAAAAATAACTCACTATCACAGGGCTCCTATCTCCCATC
The DNA here is from genome assembly GCA_013396875.1 of Vireo altiloquus. Lineage (NCBI taxonomy): Eukaryota > Metazoa > Chordata > Aves > Passeriformes > Vireonidae > Vireo > Vireo altiloquus. The sequence continues at coordinate 612,160 of VZRF01001108.1, read as the reverse complement.
TCAGAGCCTGATCCTGAGCCACCAAAGCAATAAAAAAGAACAAAAATGGAAATATCAGACTCCTACTCAGGAAACGAGAGTTCCTAACAGTTATGATAACGGTCCCGTAAGAGATCCATTGTCGACATTCAAATCTCTGAATTTTAAGTGTATTTAACCATTTGCAATTTGAAATTTTAAATATATTTTAACTTAGTCGTGTCATTTTGCTGTGAAAGTTGCTAAATTACAAATGCTGCCCTTAAAATCACCAACCCTAAAAGTCACCCAGGCCTGGATGCCGAAAATCAGCAACTTTCCCCAGGTTTTGGAAAAACCTGGTTTGGTTTTTTTGTTGCACCAAAAAGCAGAAGCCTGAAGAGACCTTCCCAAAAAAACCCCACAAAAATCCCCAAAAGCCATCCCTCCAATCCTCGTGTTTATAAAAGTTGGATCTTGATATTTTGCTGCTGCAAATCTTTAACAAAAAAGAAGAAGAGAGCAGCACGAAGTTATGACAGAGAATTTGAAGCATTTTTTTCTTGCGGTCACAGGGGCCAGGAGTAGATATTTGTAATAAAGGAGCATGTTTGAAGAAATTTGGATTAAATGCAATCTTTGGCTCAAAAGTGAAGTTCTCAGCTTCATTATCACGACTCAGAAATGTTTATTTGTTTAAAACTAAATTTTTAATATTTTTAAATATTTTAATATTTCTTTATAAAAAAATAAATGTTTAATAATTTTAAATTATTAAATTTGTTCATTATTTGTTTTATTTCTGATGAGCATCAGCAGCAGGCCGTATTTCCCTTTTTCCCCACTATCATGGGGTGAATCAGAAGGATGCTCAGTGATTTGCTGAACCCTGCCTGGCACTGCTGCCCAAAAAGTGTCCTGAGGCCCTTCCCAGCTTCCAACAGACTCTGGGATCAAACCCTTCCTATCTATAGGGTGAAAGGAGAGGAAAAATCCTTTACTTATTGAAACTAATTTTTATCCAAGCCAGGAAAAATAACCATTGTTATTTTATATGTATATTTATGTCATATGTTCTTTTAAAACCAGCATTTCCCGAAGCCATGTCTCTTGACTCAGAGAATATATTGGTTTAACCCAAACTGCTGCTGATACAAGCCCAGGTCCAATGAGATAATGAAATAAACCTCTCTGCATTGCTGTGCCCCTGAGGAATCCCATTAAAATTTGGGAATAGCACCATTATTAACCCATTTTTTCTCCCTCTGAATACATTTTTAGAATTATGGAATAACACACATAAAGCAAGGAGCATCCATGACTACTTAACAAAATATTTTCACCCTATTTTTTAAGGGCCTCAGTTTTGCCCTCCCTGCTGCAGGAACAATGAACTCCTTGGGGTTTTATGGAATTGCAGAAATTCCTCTGACACCTTTTCAAGGAGTTTTTTTTACAACACAGAGAACAGAACTTTTATCCTACCACTCCTCTCTGCTGCTAACCCCCACAAACCCCAGAAGAATACAAAGAGTGCCACGTGCTGATAACAAAGAGCAAACTGTGGCAGATGCACCTATGAGTAACTTCTTACTCATCCCAAATACCACTCAGAGTTGCACTGGAAAATCATCTGCACACCACTGGAAATCACTGCATTTCCTCTTTTTCTCATACATTTCATTGTCCCACTGTTCAGGGATTTTCACACCTGAAATAATAATAATAATAAAAGGCTACAGAGACACAACACCGAAATTCAACTGCAGCTAGAAATAAACTTTGCAGGGGATAAAAATAGGCCAGGATGGAGATCCCAACATTCCTTCCAAGTCCTCAGCTTGCACTGGTCAATGGACATTTCCATTACCACAAATCAAGTTGAAAGTGATGTTTCTAAACTCTCCAGGAGGAAGAAGTTTTTGCTCCCTTTTGGTGGAAAGGGTTATGAATGATTTTGACATCCTGATTTTTGTCACTCTATTTGTATCTTAAAGTAAGGGATTTAAATGTAATTTTAAATTTTTTTTTTTCCTAAAATATAACAAGCAGGAGAAAAATCCTGTCTAATTGGGACAGAACTGCTTTTCACTTGTGACTGTCTTGTGACATTTCTGAAAAGTTAATTTGAAGCCAGAAAGCCAATTTACACTGATAAATCCCTGGCATTATCCTGCTCGACTGGCTTTGTTTTTTGGCTTGTTTTTTTTTTTTTTAGCAAAACATTTTAAAAACTGTCAAAAACCCCATTACTAAAAGTGTGTCTAACCTTAACTCCCATGGCTTTTAAAAATGTGTCAGACAAAAATGGAGAGGGAAAATAGAGATTTTTGGTTAGATCCAGACCCTTAAAACCACAGAACCAGAAGGGCTTGGGTTGGAAGGGACCTTAAAGCCTATCCTGGGCTTTAAATTTCCTGTCCCAGGGACACCTTCCACTGTCCCAGGCTGCTCCAATCCCAATCCAACCTGGCCTTGGGCACTGTCAGGGATCCAGGGGCAGCCACAGCTTCTCTGGGAATTCTGTTCCAGGGCCTGCCCACCCTCCTAGCCAGGAATTCCTTCCCAAAATCCCATCCATCCCTGCCCTCTATGAGTTTGAAGCCATTCCCTGTGTCCTGTCACGCTCTGATGTCCCATATTTCCCATATTTCCCCACACAAAAGTGACATATCTCATACGAACAACATCTAGAGTGAAAGCTCCTGATGAAACACAAACCACCTCTCTGACACAGAACAAAGAAAAACCTCAGAAGAAATCTTTACAAGAGTAAAACAGGTTTGAAGCGCGCCCTAAATTTCACACAAAAAGGACAAAAATGTGCTCCTTCTTCTAACCCTCCCTGATTCTGAACATGAAGACATTTCCCTTCTCCCCAGAACATGAAAACCAAGCATCTCTCCACACACAGTATTAGTGAGGTGCATCAGAAAAGGAAGCATCAACATAATTAAAAATAAGCATCCGTCCCATTTGTGTTTATTAAGGCAAAATGCAATTATCAGAGGCAGGCTGTGCTGGAAGCTGCCTGTGCACAGAGACGAGCCCAGCATTGCAAAGAGCCCAGCTCCAAACCAGGCCTGCAGATTTATGTGCCCATTTGTAAGCATTTTATTTAGATCATTTTCAGCCACGGCTTTCTGAGGCGCTTAAAACGCAGTTTAATTAAATTCCATGGACTTGCAAACAATTACCACGCACTCGGTTTGGGATCTGCTCAGCAGCCAAGTGTTCCCTGTGTCATTATCATTTTTTGGGAATCAAGAGGTGTAAATGAGAACTTCAGACTGAGGGGGGGAGGGAAAGGAAAGGGTTAATTTGCACCAGTGAATTAATTGATACCAAGATGTAAATTTTGTTACCATTTGGGGAGCTCTCCAATCCTACAGCTGCCCAAACCAACCAGAACTGGTTTTATTGTTCTGCATTTGGAGGGGTGGTCAGTGTCCAGTCCTAAAGGATGAAAGTTGGATCATAGAAATTATGGAATTCGAGAATGGTTTGGGTTGGAAGGGACCTTAAAACTCATCCCATCCCACCCCTGCCATGGCAAGGACACCTCCCACTGTGCCAGGCTGCTCCAAGCCCCAATGTCCAGCCTGGCCTTGGGCACTGCCAGGGATCCAGGGGCAGCCACAGCTGCTCTGGGAATTCTATCCCAGCCCCTCCCCACTCTCCCAGGGAACAATTCCTTCCCAAAATCCCATCTAAATCTCTCCTGTTTTACTTAAACACCATTCCCCCTTTCCCTATCACTATCTGTCCAGGTCAAAAGTCACTCTCCCTCTGTCCCTGCAGGAACAGCTCCCAGGCAGTGACATTCACTGGAGAAATAAAAGCTTTTTTGTGGCTATTTCCAGCTATGAAGAGGTTTTTCCCTCTGCCTCCCTTCTGCCTGCACGTCACCTCTCCAGGTTTTCAGGAGGATAACAAGGTCAGTTCTTGCAAGGTACAACATCTGCCCTCCAGGCCTCCTCAGAATAACAGGATTAAACCACCTGCAGCTCCTGCCTCTCGAGCCTGACTCCTTTTGCCACCAAACTCTTAATTTTAAGCATAATTCTTTGAATAATAAAACTTCCTGGATTGGGCTGATATTGGTGTTCCAACAGGGGGTTGATTTTAAGGGGCCCTGCAAATTGTGTTCAAATATCTCGAAGCCTGGATGAGTCCTGAACTCAGATATTCAGATTTACAGACAAGTCCAAGGAACAGAGAAGTGTTTCAAAAGGAACTGGACGTTAATCCCAGAGCTGGGAAGCCAGAGAGAAGCCCCAGAAGGAGCAAATTACTATGGAAGCAAAGGGTGCAAACCTTGGATCAACCTTTTCTTTTCAGAGAAGACAGCAGAGATAGAGGGGGATGAGATAAGGAATTCTGTTACAGGCTTGAGAGGGAGAGGAGAGAGAGCAGCAGAGGAGAAGATAAGGGTAGAGACTGAAGCAAAGGTGAAAATGTAAAGAAAATTGTTTTAACCACACAGGAAATCATAAAACAGAATTTAGCTTTAATCACCTCGGCATTACAAACTAAATCCATGGGGTTTTTAAAAGAAAAATAGTTTTGAAAGGAATATTCATCAGACTTTTCACTCTTCCTAAGTGACTGTGCACGAATTCCCACAGAAGAAGATACCTCTAAAGGTGTTCTTTAGGTTTGTTTTGGTTGTTCCCTAAAGGATCTCAACCCTGGAGCCAATCCTTCAGGACAACAACTTCAGTGCTTCCCATTCCCAGCCAGACAGCTCCAAAAGAGCCACTCCATGGCAGATGAGCTTTAAGGTCCCTTCCAACCCAAACCAGTCTGGGATTCCATAATTTCTATGATCCAACTTTCATCTCTCCTGAGATGTTCTCTGCTGGCAGCTCAGGTTTTCCCTGGGGTCCCAGGGATTTCTGGGGACCCTTTTGGGTCACAGCTGCCCAGAGGGATGTTGTTGTGACATGAAGCAATGAAGATTCTCCAGGGAGGTGTAAAGGAGAGGTTTTATTGCAAAAACCTGGCCTTTTAAAGTTATCAGTTTACACAGTTTTAAAGCATAACTAACATAATTTAACTGCTATACACTACCATGTGTACACATATGGATTTTTTTTTTCTAATTTTGTTGTGTCTCTTTTTCACAGCCTTTTTTTCGCTCGAAGTGACAGGTTTGAGTCATGATTTTACAAAGGCAGCAAGGCCTTTGAGCAACAGGAGGTGGCACAGGCAGAACCTGCTGGGCAGGCAAATTTGGGGGCTTGGTTTATGTGCCCATAAAGATTTCCTGAGTTCTATCATTTAAAGTTTTATTCTGAACTGCCCTTCAGAACAGACACACATTTCTAACAGGTCAACACCCTTATCTGCTGAACAAATTGCAGTTGCCCAAATTCATTAATTTGATTAAGACAATTGTCAGTTTATCAAACACTGAATTGTTATTGAGGCCTCCATGATGAAACACTAATAATTTATTGATATTAGTTGCAGATCTTAAGATTAAACCATGAGAGATTTTGCTGCATCCACCAGAATCAATGGAAAAAGAGAAACAGAAGTAGCACTGAGACAGCTCTCCAAGCTACAATTCAGCTTGAGAAAGTTTGATGGCATCCATTCCAACCTGGAATGTCATCAAGGCAATCAGGCAGAGCAAAGAGAGAGCCAGCACTGGGTCAGTGAGTACTGATAGAAAAATAGATCTGGGAGTTGTCAGCAAGAAAATGTAACACTGAAACCCTGTGAGCATCAACAACAGTGCCCTAAAGAAGGAATAAATGCAGGAGAGAAGAGCAAGCAAAGTGATATCTCTATGGCTGGGAGCAATTTGGGACACTCTGGAAACAAAAGGACAAACACAGATTGTCAGGATGAGAACCTGAGGAAGGCCAGTATACAACAGGCTTACTAAAAAAAAATAAAAATAAAAATCAGAAAATGCATCAATCTCAGTGCCCACAGCAGTGAATGGACAGGAAAGAAACACAAGGTGCAATTCACAGACGTGGCAATATTGAAGTGGGAGCAGCCTGTAACGTGCAGACAATATTTGGAAAGAGTTGTCCTATAATTGAACAAAATAAAACTCATTCACAAACACGACACACACTTCGAGATTTTCTCCTTTTCATTGGCAAATTCCCCCAACAGCTCAGTGAGAGAGGCAGTTTTGGGCATGAAGGAAAGGGAAATGATGTTTCATTATTCACTGAGAGAGACACTGAAGAGCCACAGGACTCTGGGCTTGCTGTGACACTGCCAGACTCCCCCACTGCATGCAATAAATGTGCTTTAGTCTGGATTAAACCTCCTGCACTCACTGGGTTTTACAAGGAAAACCAACTCCTTTTCCCACAACGCTGCTGGAGCAGGACTGGGGACCCTGGGCTGGGCTGGCTGCCCCCAAAATTCTGCAGCTGATGAATAATCAGATTTTTCACTAAAGGAGGAATTAGGTTTTAGTACTGAGCCTGAGGATTTCTTCCTTATCAAAAGTAATTAAAATGATATCTTTTAAAAAAAATGAGTTTATAGCAAGCTGGAGATGTTTTAAAGCTGCAGAAACTGAAGGGGAAAAATAAAGCTAATGGAAGATAAATGTTTTGAATTAAAAATTGGTTAACTGTTTTGATGTTGTCTGCACTTCCAAAATCAATAATTACCAAAAGAGTGAGATTGTGATAAACTCAGAGTGTCTCTTTTATTTATTGAGGGGCTGAAGTAGAAGAACCTCTCCAGAGCCTGCTGCTTTCCTGCTCCTGGGAATGGCTGCACCAGGCTCTGGGGAGGGAACACAAGCTGGAATTCTGTGTTCAGTGTGGACAGTGGATGGGAAAGAACTGAAATACCAAGACTGAGTCATATTATAACCAATTTTACTATTTTATCTGCCTCCTCAGCTCTTCCAGTATTAAACTGGAAATTATTTAGGCTGGGGATTCACTCGAGCTCAAGCTCTCCTATCCTCTCCTCACTATGATCAGTTGTGTCTTCCTCTCTACAAAGTGAATCTTCTCATCACTCTAAGCCTCTCATGGGGAAAACATTTAGTCCAGCTGGAGTATTTTGAAAAAATTTTACTCAGAGACCAAGAGAGTTCATAAATGATGGTCAGAGTCCAGCAAGAGTATCCAAGAAGTTAATAGGGTCAGAAAACCAAACCATGATGGGAGTCTGAAGCTCAGCATGCTGATTTTGTAAATATAATTTTAATACCCTTAAACATGGAAGACATCAAATGATCAAAGAGTCAATGCTGATGAAAGAATGGACATTGATCAAATGACCCAATAAACAATTTATTGGTCAGTAAATACAAAAAAAGCCAATAAATTCCCCAGTAGATTTAACAAGGCATGCGAGAAATGGGAATTAACATGTGACAGTGAGAAAGCAAAAGGAAAGACATGAAAAAGGAAAAGGAAAGACATGAAAAAGGAAAAAGAAAAATGAAAAAGGAAAAGAAACTTCCTGTTCACAAAGAAAAGAATGTTGGGAATTCCTGATGATCAGGGATCTGTTAGAGGACACAAGCTGAGACACAAACATCTAAAGGCAGCTCTGTTCTCCTGCACTGCTCAGGCTGCTGCAGCACCAGAGCATCCCAAAGCTTCCCATGCTTTTATTCCCACAAGGACCTTTGAAAAGGGTAATGGAATATCTCAGGAAGGGAGAGGGAGCTGAGCAATGTCGTGCTCAGGCCAAGCTCCCCAGAGGAGCTCGTGTCTTACTTGCCTTGATGCAGCCCAGATGTTCAGCTGGAAATGGAACACAAAATCCCTGCAAAAATGGGAGCTGGAACCAAATCCTTTCCTTAACTGAGCAAGCCATCCCAAAATAAGGCAGAATTCTTCCCTACAGGGCAACAGAGTTGGGGGACAGCACTGTGATAAAGCAGCCTTGTCCCTTAAATTCCTCCCCTTGATAGTGTTTTATAAAGACAGAGCAATAATGTTGGCAAAGACATAAAAAGGAACTTCCCAACACACAGCAGAGGCAGGGCTGGAAGCAACAAGACACAGAAGTGACTCGGGGGATGTGCTGTAATCAAGATAAACCCAAAATGCAATCCCACAACCCCAGAGCGAACACATCCAAGGGCCACTGCTGAACCCAACTTGCCGGCAAGAATTAAACAAAAGAGGAAAAAAGCCTCTCTTCTGCAATAACACTAAAGCCAGAGCAAAGCTGCTGGGCTGTCCTTAATCCCACAGAGTAATTTTTCACACTTCTGGCTGGCAGTTTTTCCCCTGGAAGCAGTAATCCTCACCCCCATCCCACTCCCGTGTGGGGGGACAATAGGGACCATGAATCCATGGGATGGACACACACCAGTGACAACCCCAAATAATCTGGGCTGTCCTGGGCTGTCCTGCTCACCCTCCACCTCCTGTGATTTAGATCCATTTCCAGCTGTGTCTCCTCACCCCTCATTTGTTATTGCACTCAACAAGTCTCCTGTTATTTCCCATCCCTCTCCTCACTGTCCCCACTGTGCTCGGGGGATGGCTCTGACTGGAAATGGTAATGCTGGAATCCTTTCCCTCTTCTGGGAAGGACTCTGCTTTAATGTGGTCCATATCCAGCTCCCCACCTCCCTCTGCCAACACAAACTTGCTGCTCAGAAAACAGAAAGCACCAAAAAAAAAAATATTAAAATTAAAGAGCATAGATGCAGCCCCGAGGAACAGGAGGAGTAGAGTTGAATGCAGCCAGCAGAGCCACTGCCAGCAGAGGGAAATAAAGAGAGCCAGGGAGGGACTTCTGACAAGGGGGAATGGCTTCCCAGTGCCAGAGGGCAGGGATAGATGGGATTTTTGGGAAGGAATTGTTCCCTGGGAGGGTAGGGAGGAATTCTATTCTATGGGAATAGAATTCCCAGAGAAGCTGTGGCTGCCCCTGGATCCTTGGCAGTGCCCAAGGCCAGGCTGGAGAACCCTGGGACAGTGGGAGATGTCCCTGCCCATGGCAGGCATGGCACTGGGTGAGCTTTAAGGTCCTTCCATCCCAAACTACTCTGGGATTTTATGCTTACTCTGTCAAAGGAATATTTATGAGGAGAGAGATTGTAAGGTTCTGTTTCCTCCACAAACTCACCCTTGCAGGGAGGTTTTGCACGGCAATGAAAAGAAGTGCAGAATCATATCCCAAATATTCAGCATATTTACCACCAGTGGTAAAGGAAATAAAATCCATTCTATTCAAAATGCACACATGGAATCAAACCAAAGTTTATCCCAAGTCGTTTTTACTGCAGACAAGAGGGAACAAGGGTTATCACACCCTCCCACGGGCTGCTCCAACACCTCAAACACTCCAATCCTACCCCAAATTTCCTCCCATCACTTTTCTTCCAATGACTTCCACAACTCTTGAGACACCATCAGACTTTTCCACAACGTGGTTTCAATTAACTGACTGAAAATCCACGGATTATTATGGAATTACAAAGTAGAACAAGCTCTTACTCTGATCCTGTACAAAGATTTCCTATAAAACCAACATATATTTTGCTCTTTTAGGAAGACAGTTAAGAGGTTTCATAAACTTAACAGATTCTCCTCAGTTTTCCAGCTGAATTCCGACCTGTTCTGGAGTGATTTGAAGCACAGCATATGATTTCTAGCAGATGCCTGGTTTAGCAGATATTATTAGCTTTGAAACTCTGCATAAACTCCCAGAAGGTCAGAGAAGGATAAAAGCTGACAGTAAGAGGCTCAAGTAAATGAAGGTAAATACATCAAACAATCTGTTTAACACCACATGAGTCAGAGGTGTCACCTCTTCTCTGCAGAGGAAGTTCATTCTACACAGGAAAATACCAATTTTTGAGACTCCAGGGCAGCAAATTTTGTTCAGAGGGAAAACAGGGAAAAGAGGAAAAGGCAGCACTGAAGCAGTTGGGAGTCATTACAGGGAACTCCCAACTCCACCATCCTCATCTCAAGAATCCCAGGACTTCTGTCCATGGGATAAACACACCTGCAGTGAAAACCCCAAAAATTCTTCATTTAATTTAATGGGACATAAATCACCTCCATTCCCAGGCCACAGCTCTCTGTTAAGGCTTTGTTAACACAAAGGACTAAAAGTCAAATATCTCCTGGTCACAAGTCTTCAAGGATTCCCAAAGAAACCTTCTCCTTATCTATTCCAAACTTGAGTTCTCTCCATAAACTCCAGAATTGCCCATGAAATCTCCAAATCTACAGCTGAAGGCTGAGGTCCAAAGCCTCAGTGGGGTGACCTCAGAGTGCTCCAGCAGCTCAGGACACCTCACCCCTCGCTGTGCCCTGCCTTTTGTTCTGTTCACCTTCTCCTATAAAACCAGTCCATTTTTATTGAGAAATCCATCACAGATGCGATGCCATGAAGAGTTCTGGGGATGTTACTCATTTCCTATAATTTCTGTAATGTTTGAGGTCTCTAGAGAAGAAACTGCTTAAAGAATCATGAAAGTCTGGGAAAAAAACCTCTGACATCAAGTCCAACCTTTGACCATATCACGAGTGTCACGTCTACTCAGTTTTTTCAGGCACTTATTCAGACAACAAAAGAAGTTATCTTCAGGCAAAGCTGCCTTCAGAAATTTTTTCTCATTACTTTGAAGAGTGCTGTTGAATCCACTATAGAGTTCATGCCACAAATCTTGTGCATTATTCTCTTCCATCAACAAGTGCTTCACGACAACACACATTGTTAAGGAATGGGAGGATGAAGAACATCCTGGCACAAAATCTCCCCAAGGTCAGGGTGAAGAGTCACACTCAAACACAAGATGGGATGCAGTGAAAACTCTGAGTCCCACTTTCCTTCGACAAGTCAAACCCGAACAAACAGAAAAATCCAGATGAAGAATGATTTCTGTTGGCAAAACACTCGTCTTTATTCCATTGTTAATACATAAGGAGGGATTTATTTGCTAGATTTGAATTTGATTTCAGAGCATTCAAAGCAAAGCACACTGAATAATTTAAACTTTAATGTAGTTCCCTGAATGGAACATGCTCTCATGAGAGGGGAGCAAAGGAATCAGTTTACATTGCACAAATGGACAGTGGTAAAGAAAGATTTCCGTAAACACGACACGTCAATACAATTTATCATCTCCGGCTTTACTGGAACTAATATAAATCTGCTTTTCATATTTTGGCTAATGTAAAACTCTTGTAGCTGAGCCATAATGGTATTCAATTCTTATGCCTGAATAATTTGAATGGTTGGGAGGAAACAAGATGCATCTAACATATGGATGGGGAAAGGGAAGACGAGTTCAAACAACAAATCAGAACTAGGAAAGAATGTTAAAGTAGTTCTCTGATACTTTGAAATTCTGAATTTTGTCCTAAATCTCTTTAAATCTAATCAATAGCATCAGCATGGAGACTAAAACACTGTAATTATTGATGAGGGTTGTGGCTAACAAGAAATATTCTCCCTGGGTTCTCACCATGTGTAAACTGAAGCCAAAAATTACAAAGGCCTGTTAGTCTGAAATGGCAGAAGTGTTGGCTTCTGGAGCCTTTGTGCAGAAGCAGAGGTGCACCAAGGCAAGAGATGAATCTTACACATCAGGACAGTAAATAAAATTCAGGCAAAGGAAAGAGAAGACTTTGCCCTGATTAGCAAGTCTGAAGTTTGGCAAAGCTGACACGATGGGAGAGGGAGTCAAAAGCATCAGTGAGTCTCTGTTGGAAGCTTGAGGGCTCTCAGGTTTGATTTCCCAAATGCCAGAACTCAGGAGAGGGGCACAGCCAGCATTTCTGACGTGCCACACACCTGGAGGAGCACGGTTTGAGTTAGGGACGAAAGCACTCGGACACTTCATTATTCCAAATAATATAATTGATGTCACATGCAAATGAGCCAGTTTGTGGCATTTATTGAAGCAAAAGTGCAGCCAAGTGTTTGGTCGAAGAGCCAAAGGACAGCAGCAGCAAAGCTGTCACAAAAAACACCTTCTTTGGTTCAGGACACCACTGGGGGCCAAACAAATTAGAGGAGAGCGAGCAAAGAAGATGCAAAAGAGAGCAAAAAGTGACAAGGCCGAGATCAAATCTCCTGAAGTTCCCTGCAGGGAATCTGCTGCCAAAGGGCTGCTGGAAATGTCACTTGCCTTGTTAGAGTGAAATGAGTCTTTTTGAGAAGCTCTGGAGAAGGGCAGAGAGGTGGGGGATGCCCAGCACCAAGAGGGAAACGAGGGAGGGGAGAAATGGGCCTTGCACCCAGGGAATATCCCACAGGGAATCCTCCTCTGCCCAACGAGCCACCCAAAAGGTGATGAACACAGAGCCAAAAAAGGCAGCACCGAATTCCATCCCGTAGGCGGATCAATAGGAAATTTAAAGATATAAAGCAAGTAAATCCTCCCGGAAGGAAACAGCTTGGAATGGCTCAGCTGTGAGAGTGTTTAGGGATGTTGCTCCTCACCAGCTGTAAATTTAGGATATTCCTTTGCAGCAGTTATGTCCCTGAAGTGCACAGGTAAATCCTACAAGCACCTCACTGGTTGGACAAACATCCTTAAAACACCCAAACCCCAATTTATGGCAATACAACATCGTTCCAGGAGAAATTCCATCTCGCATTTATTGATGGAAACCACAAAGAGAGAGAACACAGGGGAGACCAGAAGCTACTAAAAGAAAAAGCAGATTATTTTTATCACCTAACAATTTCTTGTGCTCTCTCCCATGCACTCACCACCGAGAATTCAGAATATCCAGAGGTTAACAGGAGGCACTTAAAACCCTTCTCCCTCCTGTCACAAGAACTCAGCTTTTCTTCCAGATAAATCTAAAGGACATAAATCCACAAGGGAGGTTCCCTCTCTCATCTTTTTTCTTTTATTTCTTTTTAATTCCGCCTTTCAAGCAGCTTTTGGTATTGTTGCTTGAGACATCCATTATCCATCAAGTTTAAAAACAATAAGAAAAAACTGTTCAACATCCTGATTTATCATTCATGGTTGAAGTTCCTCCAGTGGGAAAGAGTGGAAAATCAATGAGGTCTTTTAAATAAAGGAAATGCAGGTATGTATTTCAAAATAATATTAAAAAGCATTCCTTGGGGGAAAGCTGGAGTTCCGTGGCTTTTTTATTTTTATTTTTTAAATTTGCTTCATTTTTTAAAAATTTTCTTAGGGATCTCTCTCTTTCTCTGTAAAGAAATCATGGATATTTTACTTTGCTTTCAAACAGACAAGTTAAGAGCATGTTTGTCTCTCTATCCATATTGAATATTCAAACTATATAATCCATTTTGGCCAAAATTGCTCTTGATAATCAAGAACAACTTCAGATATGGCAATTCTGATTAAGCTGCACCAATTATAATTAAAACTTTGGTGAGCCTGGAATCAGTGGTGGCTGCATGCACTGTATTTTCAGTTTTAGTAATTAGATGTTCAGTAAAATTTTGGACAGATTGTTCAATTAGAGACAGGCCTTAGAAACCTAATCTTGTGAACAGGACATCTAAATTTCATCTGAAACTCAGGAATTAAAGGGATATCAACCCAAATCTCTGCATGCAAAGCCCTTCTGTGATTTTATGCAGCAATTCTTCTGCACCCAACCTCATTTCTCTTAAAAAGTTGTCATCTAAAGAAACAAAACCCCTTCAACCCTCCAGACTCACCACAAACAGCCCAAACTCTCATGCACACAATGTCTATTCTCAGATGTTTTTACCGTAATATCTAATTTTAAGAAGCTAAATTCCACTTCTCATTAAATTATTACTGTTACTTAGACTGCCCAACCATGCACAGGGAGGTAATTCCCATATTTTTTTGATGGGCTCGTCGTTATTCCATTTAAAAATGGAAACACCATTTCTTTCTTACCCAACCGTGCTCTGCTTAGGAAACACCCTTGGGGTTTGTTGTGTTTTATTACATTTTTTGGCTCCCCAAATCAGTTTATTTCCTAAACAGGGGGTGCCCTGATTGCCATCGTTCGCCCACTGCCCAACCTTTACTTGAAAGGAGGAAAAAGAGAAGGAAAATAAACATTTCCAGCTGCTGGAGAAAGCTGCGTGCCAGGGTGGCTGAGACACAACCAGGTGGTGTTTTCCTCCCAGGGAAGAAGAGATGGAGCAAGAAGAAATGGTCTCAAGTTGTCCCAGGTGAGGGATGGCTGGATATTGGAGCTAGATTAATATCCATTATGTTGGATATTAAGGAGAATTTCTTCACCCAAAGTGGGGCTGGGCATTGGGACATTGGGGCTGTGGTGGGATCAGCATCCCTGGAAGGGTTCAAAAACCTGTGTGTGTGGGGAGAGGGTTGGAGCTGGCAGTGTTGGGTTCATGATTGGACTCGACCTCAGAGGGCTTTTCCAGCCTAAACAACCCACTGGTTTATTTAGTGGTTAGATGATTCTGTTTGCTGACTGTTGTTTGTCTCAATTCGCCCCCTCCTCGTTTTCGCTTCTCGTTTTTCCAGCTTTGCAAAAAGACCTTTTCATACAATTTCTCAAAGGCCACAGCTATAAAATTATCAAGCCACTCCAAGGGCTGAAAACCCAAACCAGCACATTGCCTCAGAGGCTGAGCTACACTTGCAAATTCCTCCTGTGCCTGCAAAGCCCAAAAACTCCTTTTCAGCCTGTTTATATTTGGTGAGGAGCATCTGAGCAGTTTAATCTCCACTCACACCCCCTTCAGGCAAATAAATATGTGCATATACATGTATTTGTCTGTATATATGCATTTATTCATCCAGATCCATATTTTAATAGCATTATTTTCTGTTTTACATCACAACCACAATGTTAAGCTGCATTTTAGTTGCTTTTCCACAATTTCCCGGGGTCACAACACACTAAACATGTCCTGGAGAAAAGCTGTTTTTCTCTCACCAGGGCACCACCTCCTGCTCTGTCCTTTCAACCTTTTCACTTCTCCAGATAACTACTAAAACTTCCCATTTTATTACAGCTCTCCAGCTCCTGATGTTCTATGAGCCTGTCTGTCCTCAAGGCTAAAACAGATGCAGATTTTTAATTTTTGTTCCTTTAGGTATCACTTCTATCTGAGGGTGCTTAAAGTATATTGCCCCAAGGTGAATGCAGAGCCTGCCCTGGACCCTCCACTGTTTTCTATGAAGGCTCAAGGTAGTTCTGCCTCACAGTAGAAATAAATGCAGGATTTTACTTTACTTTCGGACTGATAAGAAAGAGGTAAATACCCTAGAAGCAGAAGAAATAAATCTGAAACTTTTAAACTGTTGGAGCAAGGGGCAGCCAACGCAGCTGAACAAACTGAGCATTGCTATGAGGTGTTATTAACTCATTTATTTTAATCATAAAGTCCCAGAATGGTTTGGGTTGGAAGGACCCTAAAGCCCATCCAGTGCCACCCCTGCCATGGGCAGGGACACCTCCCACTGTCCCAGGCTGCTCCAAGCCCCAATGTCCAACCTGGCCTTGGGCACTGCCAGGGATCCAGGGGCAGCCACAGCTGCTCTGGGAATTCTATTCCAGGGCCTCCTCACCCTCCCAGGGAAGAATTTCATCCACAAAATTTCTCCATCTTAAAATTTCTTTCAGTTTAAATCCATTCCCCCTTTTCCCATCACAGCAGCTCCTGGTGAGCAGTTCCTCTCCATCTCTTCCACAAGCCCCCTCAGACACTGGAAGGCTGCTCTGAAATCTCCACACAACCTCCCCTTCTCCAGCTAGATAAAAACCACAAATTAGTTTGTGGAGGTGCTCAGTAGAAGCAACTCCACAAACTCCCACACAAAAGAAGCTCCAGGAAAAACCTGTGTGTGCTGAATTGCCACAAACTGTGCTGCAAAACAGCTTTAAGCACCCATTTACAAACAAATCTTTCAGTCACTCACTTTTAGTTGTTGTAGAAGTGATAATGGAGTGACAGAGGACACGGGTTTGGAGCTGGGAAAGTGATGGAGAAGGAAATGGAAGAGCAGGTTCTGTGTTATTACCTGAGCTAAATGAGCTCGGCGAGGATAAATCCTCCCTTGGAGGAGAGAAGTGTCAGGGGAGAGTGAGGTGGGGAATGAGGGAAATGGGATTGGGGTCACCTCTACTTAACCTTTGCCGGGGAGGAAAACACAAGTGAAACAGAGAGGTGTTAAAAAGCAGCAGCAAATGGAAAGCGACTCCACTTAACGGAGCTGCCTAAAGGTCAGCGCTGGGAGCAACAATAAATCAGATGGGGAGAAAAGGGAGGTTTTCCATGAGAAAAAAGACAGCACTGACACTGAATGTTACATCCTCTCATCTCTCCAGAGCCACAGCTCCAATGTTTCCTTGTCCATAAAGCTTGGGAGATGGAGAATGTGGGAATGGCATTCCTGAGCTCGGGAGGGTTTGGCACCAGCACTGCGCTGTGGAAGTTGACTGCTTTGTTACATTCTTGTGTTTGGGAAAAGATTTTTTTTTTCCCACACAGTACTCAAGGTTGAGGGAGACAAACACTACTTGTTGTAATTTTTTTGGTGGTTTTTTTTTTTGTTAAGTTTTTTATTTCAGTGTATACTTTCTATTTTTCCATTGCGCAATGAATAAAACCCATTGGTTTTAAAAAAAACAACCCCCAAATACAATAAACTAAAGTAAAAAAACCCACCAAAACAACAAAAAAAAAATTACAAACAAGTAATGTTTGTCTCTCTCAACCTTAAATATTTTGTAAAAAAAAAACCTCTTTTCCCAAGCACAAAAATGTAACAAAACAATCAACTTCCACACCGCACCACCGAGTTCTTCACGCCAATAGTTTTAATCATTATTAGACATCATCATGATATTTCAAAAGAAATAAAAAACACTCATCCTAATTTCTTTCCAGAGCACGAGATTCTTGCCAAAAATAGTGTGGTTTTGGTACCAATCTAGGACACCCAAACAGTTTTCCACGTCTTTAGAGAAAGTTGGATGACTCAGAAAGTCTCACCAGGCCTCATTATTCCTGACATGGCTAAATATAAGTACATGGATAAGGTTCTGCAGGATCAAGGATGCAGAACAAATTAGTCCTCATTCCAGGAGAGAAGGTATTCCTATAGAAAGGATATTCATGTTCTGAGAAAAATAATCACAATCAGTTGGAATAAAAGGATTATTGGGAGATTTAGTTTTTTTAAAATATGGATATGGTAGACTTAAAAAAAAAATAAAATTGGGAGCATGAGCTTTAATCTGTTTCCATGGAAAAACGACTATTACAGTCAATAATATAAAAATCCAAATTAAATCCAGATTTCAATATGCCATTTAAAAAAAACCGTGCAACCATCTCTGAATCCATCAGTTCTTTTCCCAAATCCTGTTGCAATCCTATCAACCAGAGCCACTGCACAGCACTGGGATGATCAGGAATCAGTTTTAGGCCGACTCCTGGTTTTGTTTAACTGCAATGTGCCAAATTGTTTAGAAAAATTCGATAGCAATTCATTAAATGGGAGCAGCTTCATTTTGAGAGTGGGTTTTATAGCACAATATTGCACTGGACTGCAAAGACAGATTAGCTTGAAATTTGTTCTGTAATTAATTCCCTGGAGAGAAATCCATTTGCATGCTAAAAGAAGGGGACTTAATTAATGGCCAAATATATTTAAATTGATATATCAGCTACTCACAGACAATTGGAGCTTCATTCCTTATTGAAAGCCAGCACAGCACTGAGGAGCTTTTGTTCAATGGAAAAGGAAGAAAAGGAAGTAAAGGAAAGACTGATCCTTTTGTTGGGATTCCAGTAATTCCCTGGACATGGAATAACTGAGATTGGCACTGATTAAAATGGAAATTGGATTGGATGGGGCTTGGAGCAACCTGGTCTAGTAGAAAGTTCCCTGCCCATGGAGAGGGTTGGATCAAGATGATCTTCAAAGCCCCTTCCAACCCAAAGCTTTCCATAATTCCATGATTTTTCGTAATTACCCAGTCACAAGAGGAAGGCATAAGTTAAAAATGAATAATAATAATTAACGCTAAACACACAGAATTAACGGAAGGTAAGTTCAGGTAGGTGGGGTTGAGCTGTTTGGAGCTCCTGAACACAAAGAATCAGCCAGAGAATCTTCTCATCTCCATCTGTGTTTTGTACAAAGCTGAATTTGGGGATTTAGGGATGTCCTGAAAAAGCCCATTCCACAGAGGGGAGACTCCACTAAAAACTGATATTCACAGATTTTAAAAACTAAGTTTTAGGACTGACAAATGTGGAGTCCCT
Source organism: Vireo altiloquus (assembly GCA_013396875.1). Classification (NCBI taxonomy): domain Eukaryota; kingdom Metazoa; phylum Chordata; class Aves; order Passeriformes; family Vireonidae; genus Vireo; species Vireo altiloquus. The sequence continues at coordinate 594,016 of VZRF01001108.1, read as the reverse complement.
TGCACGAATGACATTCCAAACACAGAGAGACTTCCCTGGGAGTTAAAATTCCTGACAGAGTCCAAGTGCACAAACTGCTGGGAACCAAAGCTTCAATCATCTTCCAGCCCATGGTAAAATTGACATGGAGAAGGTTTTTCCTGACAGATTCCAAGTGCACAAACTGCTGGGAACCAAAGCTTCAATCATCTTCCAGCCCATGGTAAAATTGACATGGAGAAGGTTTTTCCTGGCACAATCTGCACTCGTGGGCTGAGAAAATCCAGCATTTCATTCTCCTGGGTCAGGCTGAATCCTTTGGGAAACCTTATTTTCATCGAAGCAGATGAAAAGCAACACCTTGAAAGAGCAAAAGATTTCTGTGGCCACAAGAAAATGAAAAAAAATCTCCTAAAATTCCTCTGATGCCACAGGAACCAGGGTGTGTTCCACCACTTCAGCCTAAATAGATCCTCATATTTAAATATCTCCGAATCTTTCACCATCATGGGGTTTTCCCTCTGGTTGCTGATAAATCAGTGTCACTAGGCCAAGTATCAGAAAAGATAAGATTTCTCACACTTCCCCAAAAATCATCAATGTGGGAAGTTGCAAGCATGTTTTTTATAGATATTTCTATTGCCTCCTCTACAAATACAACAAGGTATCAAAAATGGATGCCCAGGAGACCAAACATTTGGGTTTGTTCCCTTTTTCAAAGGGAGGTAATGACTTAAAAAATTGCATTAGAGTTATAAACACATAAAAATTCTATTCAAGGTTGTAAAAACAGACATTTTCAAGAATGAAGAAGGAAGGGACTTCAGGTCCTTGAAAAACCCCAAATAAGTCAGATTTCAGGTTGCTTTTAGACAGAATAACCACACCAATGCTGGAACTTCTATTAGTGTGCTTATAGAAAAATATATATGTATTTATATATATATTGCTGCTTGGACAATCAAAAATATTGATTGAGTTCTAATATGCATGAAGAAAATTCAGGCAGCAAAACTGACAACGAATCTTGATAAAAATTTGTGTAGAGGAGTCTTTTCATTGCTTTCATTCAGCACCGCTCAATTAGAAAACACAAAGCAAATATTCAGGCTAATTTTGTACAGTGTCATCCCTCAATCAATTTTCCATATAAATACTATAGAATTTAAATTATTATCGCCTGCACCACTATCTTGTGAGTGGTCTTGATGACGATATTGATGTTTATCACCAAACGCCAGCAGATAAAAGAAGTTATATTTTGCAATTAAAGCAGAAAATTACTTCACGTGGCCTTTATGTTCCTGCAATGGTGGAGAACCAGGCTTCAAGCTACAACAAGCACAAACAAATCAAATTAGGGGAAGCAACTCACTCAAAGCACTGAAGCAGAGAAAAAAAAATAAATAAAATTCAGTTTGAAAATCACATTCCCTGTGGCATCTTCCCGGGATTGTTGTGTTCCTACAGAAACCTGAAAGAGTTCTCATGTCCTGTGGATGTTTTCTTCCCTGGAAGACACAACTTTGCCACGGAGCAGGATGACATGAAAGATGCTACAGATCATGTCAGGGAGGAGCTGTTGGGGTAAGAGAGGAGAGATTTTTAAACGAGTTCAAACAAAAAAAAAGGAGCTGTAAGAGTCTGAAATTTTGCCACATGAGATCTCCCAGCTCTGATTTTTTTTTGTTATTTCTGGGAATATTGCAGCCTGCTGGAATTATAAGGGTATGCAACTTAAAGAGCGTTGCAGCATGTAGAATTAATTCTAAGGAATTTTAATAGCAGCTGATAACACCTTTGAAGCAAAAGCTTCTTCCTCTGTCGTTACACAGGTTTGGAAAGGAGGATCTGGGAGATTTGGTCAGTTCTGTGCTTCCATGAGGATTCTCCCCATGGAGGATGTAGTAAAGATGTGGTTCTATTTTTAGGACCCATTTACAAATTACTTTATGTTTATAGATTTGTGGAAAATTAGAAGGTTTTATTATTGAGATATTATCAAGAAGAAAAATTAAGTTTTTTTCTTTTTAGCTTCTTAGCTTGAGAGTGTCTGTGTGCCTGTTTGTCTGTCTGTCTGTTCGTGAAAAATTCTGTGTGTTTACTACAGAAAGTATGAAAACAAATTTAAAAATAGAAATTTTTGTTGGCTGAGGAGAACACATTATCAAAAAACCTGTCATATTTACATTTTTTTTCTGCCTGAGAACATTTGTAACTGACTTATTATTATAAAAATCTTGTCAAACAAAAAATGTTTTAAAAAAAATATGTTTTTGTAAGAGTTACTACAGGAGGGAATGTGGTGACAGACTGGAAGGAGAGCCCAAACTCCATCAATGGTTATAAATATAGCACAGACCCCACTGGCTGACAGGAATGACCATAGTGGGGTGAATTTTTCAGGCCTGGAGCACCTTTCCTGTGGTTACAGGCTGGGAGAGCTGGGGCTGTGCAGCCTGGAAAAGAGAAGAACCCAAGGAGACCTTAGTGCAGCCCCTAGCAGCTGAAGAGGGCTAGTAAAAAAGAGGGAAAAGGACTTTTCCATGGGCAGATAGTGACAGGAAAGAGCAACATTTTCAAATTAAATGAGGATTTAGGTTGGATATTGGGAAGGAATTGTTCCCTGGGAGGGTGGGCAGGCCCTGGCACAGGGTGCCCAGAGCAGCTGTGGCTGCCCCTGGATCCCTGGCAGTGCCCAAGGCCAGGCTGGACACTGGGGCTGGGAGCAGCCTGGCACAGTGGGAGGTGTCCCTGCCCATGATGGGGGGTTGGAATGATTACAACTTCTCAGGTTAAATATTTCCCAGAGCTTCCCTAAGTCTCCTTTCCCTCACCACAAGGCTGGAGGCATTCCGGAGAGTATTCACGCAGCCTGTCACTCGGAATGTCTCTTTTCAATAATTAACACAAATACTTAACTTCCAAAGATGTTTGCATGTCATTCCTTGTCACATAAATTGTAGAGTGAGGTACTTGCAGGGGTGTGTTTGAAGACTGCTGCTGAGTGACTTTCAGCAGCCATGAATAAGAGATAGGATCTTTCATATTTCATTAGGTATAGGCAGGGTTTCCATCGCTGCGAAGGGAGAGTGCACACTGCCTGCTCCTGGAGTAAATGTTCCCTTTGAACAGGACTTGGAGCCAATTGGACTGAGGCAACAAAGCCCAGGGTCTGCCTGGGGAGCCTCGTCCACAGAGAAATATTTGACTTGGAAAAGGTCTCCCAGACTGAGTCCAGGCTGTGATCAATCCTCACCAGAGCTCTGAGTGCCACCTCCAGGATGGGCACTCCAAACCTCCCTGGGCAGTTCCAATCCCTGAGCTCCCTTTCCATGGGGAAATTCCTGCTGCTGTCCCCCCTGAGCCTGCCCTGGCCCAGCCTGAGGCTGTTCCCTCTCCTCCTGTCCCTGTTCCCTGCCAGCAGAGCCTGACCCCCCCCGGCTGTCCCCTCCTGTCAGGGAGTTGTGCAGAGCCACAAGGTCCCCCCTGAGCCTCCTTTGCTCCAGCCTGAGCTCCTTTCCCAGCTCCCTCAGCCCCTCCTGGGGCTCCAGACCCTTCCTCAGCTCCATTCTCTTCCCTGGACACACATAATAACCATCTAACCATCTAAATGAAAAGCTTTTCTTTTTGTGTTAATATAAGCTCAAGGCCTATGTTGACCTAGAGGCAGAAGCAAGCCCTGCCTGCGATCTGCTGCTGAATAAACTGACCTAAAATTAGATCCAGCTAGAAAACCCAATTTTTATCACTTAAATTTGCTGTAACATCAGCTATAGAATTAGTGTGTGTTGGCAGGTCAATGGACTGACTTTAATCTGTTCTCATTAATGCACCTTGCATCTCCCCATTCTCCAAGGAGTCATTCCGTGGTTTGCATTCCAGTAGATCAGCCTGACAGGAAAAAATTCCCTTGCATTACACAAGGCCTGTAAAATTCAGTGCTGTGGGGGGAGGCATTCAGCTCCTGCCCATCTTTCCTGCCACCCCAGAGCTCCTGGATCCCCACCTGGTGCTGTAATTCCACATCCTGTGCTGCTTCAGGGTGGGTTTTTATTCACCTGCTACCTCTGGTGTTTATGAGCTGGCATTTGGCCACTCCTTGGGCTTCCAGCTTGAGCTAAATGAGAAAAGTTTTCCAGCACTTTTTGCAGTTCCAGCTTGAGGTAAATGGGAAAAGTTTCCCAGTAGTGCTTCCACAGAGATGGCTGTGGGGTTTGAGTTCCTTGGAAAATCAGAGTTTCCAGTCTAATATGGAAAATGCAACCAGGATTCAGGCTTTTATAAAATATTATCTAAAGGGAGACTCAGCACACCCATAGTCTGTGCCAGGGGCAATCACAGCACAGCAGGAGCATTTGGAAAGGACAAAGGGAATTTTCAGGAATGTTTGGATTGATGGATCCATGCAATTTCTCCAGCAGTGAACACACAGTAAGTTCAGAGTGGTAGAAACAGAGTAAGAAGCAAAACCTTGCCCTGAACACACGTGAGGAAGGCAGGGGGATGGAAGTGGATGTTCCAGGATGCTGTGTTTGCATCCATGGATACAACACCCTCCAAAGGTGTATCAGTCCTCCTGCTGCTTCCCTCGCTCCTTCAGCTTCCAGGCGTGACCTCAAACCAGGACCTGGTCCCCACTGTCCCTAAACCCCACTCCTCACCTCCCTCTCCCACCTCCCAGAAAAGCTTTTTGTCTCCTGCTCGTGAACTTTCCAACAAGCATTTGGTAACCTTTAATTAGCAAAATCCCAGAGCACGGAGCTCGGCAGCAGCTTTTCCTCCAGGGACATCTGCCCTGGAAAATTGCAGAGTAAAAGAAGTGCAAAGCTGGAAGGATGCAATTATTCACCAGGGAAGTGTCTGAAGCCAAAAAGATCTGGATGCACACTGGTTTGGTACCACTGAATGACGAGGCAATTTTTAATTTGAATTGTGAATCATCCTCACATGGGCCTCCTGACTTAATTTCTCTTTTGTTTAAGCAGGGCTCCTTTCAAGCAAGTGAGTCATGAGGTGAGGCCTGGCTTTGAGGCAGGAGAAGGCAGGGAAAATTCCCCACTGCATCTCAGGATCAAAGGGAAGGATCTGCTCTCCTGGTTAACTCAAAGCTGAACAGAATTTTTTTGTCTGCAATTAAGTGGATGATAAATTGCTACTGATCTGTGAAGAGGCAGACGACAAAGGTCTATTATCATAATTGACAGTGGTATAAACTGGTTTTGATTTCTAAGTCTTAGCTACCCAATCAAAGCTTGGAACAGAGGGGAAATACCTCTTATTAATTGATGTGCAGGGGAATTATCATTTATCTGCATGATTTGCCTGCATCAGTACCATGTGCCTGGCTAGGCCATGCTCCATCTACTTTACCCTAAAAAAAAATCACTGATTTTTCTCAAGTCTCTCCTTTTCCATCTGATACAGCCTAAGAATAGAGGATCCACTGACGTGAAATGTGGGACCCAAGTGTGGAATTCTGTATTTTCTCATATGGAAAAGAACAGTATTTTAATCAGTACAAGGTGGGGTTTTCCTTTATGGCTTTTAAAGCAGAATGTGCAATCATCCATCAAGAAAGGGAAATACAACTTCCTCTTTTGGCCAAAATAATGTAAAACCCAAATATTCCAGAGCAGCTCGTGAGAAATTAAAAAAAAAATTCTCAGCTTGCAAAAAAAAAAGGAAAAATAAAAAAATAAAATCTTCTGGTTAGCACAGAAAGCAGCTCTGAAAAGTCCATTTTCCACACACAGTCACACATCCACTTGTCAGCCCCTCCAGCTGCCAGTTCTCGGGTCTTTGACTTATTTCTCTGCTCTTAAGAGACAGCAGCCAGATGGCCACAATTGAATCTCCCTCCCAGCAGGGCAGGGGGGAAGGCAGGACCTGCTCCCCAGGCTGCCACCGAGAGCTCCAGGCTGGGAGCAGATGCTCCCTGTCACCGAGCTGGAGCCCCAGCTAGCAAAAGTCTTGGAGGAAAGCAAAGGATAACTGGGAAAAGATTGGCAATTTGTTCAAGAAAATTCAAAGGAAACCTGTTCCTCTTGCAGGTCTTCCAACAGCACAGTGAAATCAAATTCAGGCACACAATGGTTTAGCTCAAACTGCCACAAGGCAGAGCCAAAGGGGAAACTGAGGGTGAGAATTACAGTTTTAGGCCAAGTTCCACAGGAAAAAAATTAACTAGAGCTGGGCAATATTTCAAATGGACACAAGTAACTATAATATCTGCTTCCAGCTGCTCTCCAGTCTGGAACAGCTCATGGCTTTAGGCTGGGCTTAATTTTCCCCTGCTATGCAGGGATGGCTTCTTTTCCCAGTCAAGTGACAGGACAAGAAGACACGGCCTCAAGCTGCACCAGAGGAGGTTCAGGTTGGACATCAAGAAGAATTTCTCCATGGAAAGGGTTGTTAAGCATTGGAAAGAGCTGCCCAGGGAGGTTTGGAGTGCCCATCCCTGGAGGTGTCCGAGGAATTCCTGGAGGTGACACTCAGAGCTCTGGGCTGGGGACAGGCTGGGCACTGGGAGGGCATTGGGAGGTCTTTTCCAACCTAAAACAATCTGATTCTGCATCAACATCCTCTCTGTGTAAAAATGGATGTTGCTTTTCCCTTCCTTCATTTCTGAGGGTTTGATTAAGGGAGGATCCATCTCTGGCTCTCAGCACGGCCATGTGGAACCACACAAGGCACACCTGACAGAAGGAGCTTTCCAGGAGCTTCTGTCCAGTGCTGGGGATGCAGCTGCTCCTGCCAGAAGGAAAATAAATGTTTCCTGACCTCTGTGGCTGCTAGTTGGTCTCTATTCCTCATTTGTTTCCCTCCCTGGAAGGCACCAGCAAGACAAGCACAACCGGCACAGTTCACGTGGCCAACAGAGGTGTTTGAATCAGAGACAGGAGAGGTCATCAATCTCCTGCAGCAGGAGTCAGGGAGGGCAGGCACAGAGGAAAAAACAGTTGGAAAGGTGGGGTGTGAAGGGGAAATGCATCAAGGCCTGGAAATTGCATTTATCCGACACAAAGTGCTTAGTTCAGCTCCACTGACATCGACTGAGACACAGCCCCTGCAACATCAGGGCTTGAGGGGGTCAGAGCTGCACAAAGAGGGAGCTCAAGGCCCCCAGGAACCTCCCTGGAGAGCTGCAGGCAGAGCTGGATGCCTTGGGAATTCAATATTGCACAAAAGCCATCCAAAGAGGGCTGTGGTACGTTGATGTGTCAATCACCATCAAAAAGCATGAGCTAAGTCCATAAAAGAAAGCCAATAATTCATCATCATGACATTTAAGATGATGATTCCTTTAGTTTTAGCTCCAATACTTTATTTTTCTCCCATTCTCAGTGCTATTCATGGAATCACAGAAGGGTTTGGCTTGGAAGGGACTTTAAGAATCATCCCATTCCACTGTCCCAGGCTGCTCCAAGCCCCATCCAAGCTGGATATTCACAGGAAAGGGCCAAGCAGGTAGAAATAGCCAAAGAAAACATAACAAGATTCAGAAATCCCTAAAGAAATATTTCCTTTTTAATTTTCCTATTAAAAAAACAAAAAATCTTAAACCATACTTAAAACCAGACAAATTATTCTGGGAATAGCATCTGATCCACACTTAATTATGAATCAATTAAGACTCACAAGGCTCACTCCTTCCCTTTGAAGACTGTTTTCCAGAATTATCAGTATTTTCCAAAGAAGGACATGATAAATGATATAAGTAGAAATTGACCTGGGAAGTTATTCAAATAAAATGGAAGTAGCCAGACCATGGTCACAATCTGCCAGGAAATGACAGAGATTTGATGACAATAATAATAATTTTTCATATTTGTTTAATATATAAAATATAATAGAGAAAAGTATACTGTGATTTTAATATTTTTTATTATTATTATTGTTATTATTATTGCTTGATGATCTCTTCCTTCACAGTCAGCCCTCCCAGAGCTCATTCCCACCCCCTTCCCTCATCACACTGCCCTATCCAAACTAGAGGTTAATTCCCATTTTTAGGGAATTCATCTGCAATTCCTGCAAAGAGGAGTCCTCGAAGAAACCACTTAGGAGCTGGCAACAGAAGAGGAATGTGTTTGCCAAGACGTTTCTCCAGCCCTTTTAAAGGCAGCAGAATCCATTGTAACTCCAGAGACTCCACCAGCTCCATCCATTCCTGCTCCTGCTCATCCCACAGCCTGTCCCTGCTGGGAAAATCCCATTTTCCCCCCAAGCTCTTCCACTCCAGGTGATTTTCACGTGACAGAAGTGGTGGTGGTGGTGGTGGGAGGGCAACGAGCTCCTGGCACCAGGAGTGCTGCAAGTTCCCTCTCTCCACGGAAACTCACCCCTGCTCTTCCCACTGTGCCCACAGGGCAGGAATTCAATGGCACAAACGCCCCAGAATTTGCACCAAAAGCCCAGAGTGGCTTCATTTTTCACTATTGCACACTTCAGTGGCATCTATCCAACTGCCAGGCCTCCAGACATCCTCCTTGCCCCATTCCTCACAGTCAGGTACATGCTTTAAAGCACAAAAAACCCTAAATATTTCATTTTAAGCTTTAAGTATCCAAAAGTATTGCTCTGCTCCAGATGTTAATGTTTTCTTTAGGAACACCCCCAGAATTTTTGAGATGTTTCATGGAAAAAGGTCTCTATACATCTGCACAGCAGCCATGGTAATTAGGAGCACAGAGCCACCACCATACAAAAACGGAAGATTGTAATTAAACAAATGCATTTCAGCCCTCAGGAAACTAAATTGCCATGGAGACAGACAACAGGAAAACAAACCTCCAGCAGCCCCTTTTGCAGACAGGCACTGGTGTTCTACCAGTTGGTGCAAAATGTTTTTTGGAGGCTTTTGGAAATGTTACTTGTATTTCAATAATAACATTAGCACATAGAAAAACGGGGATGAGAAAAGCTTTCTCCATCCCTCGCTAACCTTTTAACCCTCCCCATAACTTTATTTTTCTGGTGCAACCCCAAACCTCTGTCCTCTCTCCAGCACCACCTCAACTTCTGCAGCCTTTGGTCCCACCAGGGACCTTCTGATGTTCTGGTTTTTCTCTTGTCCCCCAACTGCCACCAACGCTGAGACTTTCCTTGGAAAGGCTTGGAAGAACCATCCTCAGCCCTCTAATCCTTTGGCATGATCCTCTTTGGGTGCTTGGAGTCAGTGACTCCATCATGCCTTCGCACTGAACAAAAACACAGGAAAAAAACCCTAAATTTGGTATATACAAGACAACATTTGCTAGGCAGCCAGCTCTGGAGGAGATCTTTGAGGACATTGACCCTTCTTCTTCAGGAAAACCTGCTGAGATCACCTCAGAGCTTTGTCACAAACTTAATTAACCACAAATATTTACCACACAACGAACGACTACAGAAATATTCCAAACCTGAATGTTTGTGGCAAAACACTGACCTGCCAAACCCCTCAGCACTGCCACTCCTCAGACTCCAGCCTGTTGTCATGGACTGATTAACTTTTCAACGAGGTATTAATGGCCCAGCCTCTTGATTTTTCACTTTTCAGCTCTGTTGCCTCTCAGCCTTGTAAGCCTATTATTGGATTGCTTCAAAACCTATTTACCTCTGAAGCCTCAAATTCCCAACTGTCAGGCAGGAAAAGACATTTAGCAATTAATTTAATCCTGGCCAAGACATCTGTCGAGGCAAAGGGCAGAGTATAGAGATGTTTAATATTCGTATTCTAGTATTATCAGAAATACAGGTTCCATCACTGAGGTTATCAGTCTAAATACAGCATTTCATGAATGCTGCCAGGCACAGCTTCCAAAGGTTTTCCTCCAGTCTATTAAAAACAGTGGTTTTTCACCCAAGGGGAAACACTTTGTTTGATACATCAGTGTACAGAAGAGGCCACAGCCTAAACCATTATTTCCTTGTGTTGTTTTTATCAATAACACTCAGACTTGCTGTGCTCTTTGACAAAGAATCAAAATGCTGTGGCTTTACAGTGTTTCCAGGCTCTGAAATAATTCACTTTCATCACTGTCCCAATTTTAAGCAATTCCAACAAACCCTAGCACTGACAGCCCTCAGAAGAACAAGCAGGGCCACCTCTCTGGATTGTAAACTGGACTTCCTTCTCTTCCAATCCTTTGAAATGTCAGGCTGGAAACGCACACCAATTTACTTGAAACTGTCCTGAAAGGATAATTTCCTAGCTCTATGCTCGGAATTCTTTGATTTCTGTCTTCTGTCCCAGCCCTGAAGCTGGTGAGCTCTGTCAGATCTGTTATTCCTGATCTCACATTAAATACAAATACAATAAGTTTGGACATCCTTGGCTCCAGGCCGGACAGAAGCAGAGCAGGTTGTCCATCCACGCTCCTGCCTGCCCCATTTCAGCTCCAGTGTGCATCTCACCGTGCCCTGCATTAAACTCAGCTTGGGAAAGGAGTTTGGAGAAACCCCAATTTATTTCCCACATGGTTCTTCAGGAATAATCCTGTGTCCCTGTCAGGAAATGCAGCTTCCCGCTGATACACTCAGGGAGCACAGCAGAAATGACACTTAGGGTCTGGCTTAAACATTAAAACTTTGGTCAGTATTTGCTTTAAACATCTTTTTGCGTTGTAAAAAAAAATCCCATCATTACCTAACATCATTGTGACCTTATTAAATGACCTTGGCACGTTACATTTGTGAATATAAACATCTTTTTAAGTGAGAGACTGAGAAGTGTCCCTGCCTCCATCAGGTGACCTTTCTCCGTGGTGACGCTGTCAGGGAGGGAAGAGGACTCCACAAGTGTCAGTGTGGAAAAAATTGAGGAGTTCCAGCCTTTAAGCTGCAGTTGCTCTCCTCCCATCCCTCTTTTTGCCCCAGGAAAACCAGCCAAGGAAAAGACCCAGCCTCAGCAGCTGCCACATTTCACTTTGCTCCTTACAGGAGGAGAGCTTTGCCTTCGGTTGACTTAGCTGATGACCTCGTTATAAATGCATATTTTATTATTGGCTTTTTGCAAATATTAAAATGAATGTCATATGTGTAATGGAAGAAAACGAAGTAGCATGGATATAATTTGTTTTAAAAACTAGTGTGATTTCTTAGGATTATATCATGATATGTAGAATGCTTTTTTATGTAGTTAACTCAGGATAGCGAAGATAAGCAAGGAAGTTCCCCAAATTCCTGGACTATCTGGTTGAAGATAACAAGGACAGGCCTCAGACTCTGGAAGGAAGAATTTATTGATCAGAAGTGAGACACAGGATAACCAAAGGATGTGGTCAGCAGAACTGGACTACAATGGATTATCAAATTTTAAACAGACCTGCAAGAAGGAAATAGTGACAGGATAGGGGGGACTTGAAACCCAAGAGATACCAAAAAAAGGAATATTTGAATGATGCATAGAAATCTATGAATATGTCTGAGACTCGGGCATTTAACAGAAGAGGTTTGTTAGCTAAGGTGTGCCCCTGGCATGGCGCCAAGCACCAGGCCCTATTAACTCTTTGCTTTATTTCTGTCTCCTATTGTCCTTTTTATTAAACCCCTTATTAAACCTTTTAAAATTTTACCAGGAGTGAACCTCGTTTTTCACAACCTCATTACAGAATATCCACAGCTTTTCCTGGGAATGTGGCTCTGGAGAGTGCAGGATCCAGCCCAGCTCACGGGCAGGCCCCGGTCCAGACTGGGGCCCTCATCACCATCCATCACCTCCCTCCCTCCTTCCCCCTGCGCGCTGCCCGATTGCCACTGTGACAAATGGAGCTGCCACAGGCTCTTGGGGCCTCCAGAGGGGAGCAGGACCTTTCCAGCAGCTGCATTTTTGAGCAAACTGAGCTAAACTCAGTTGGTTTATTTTTTTTTTTTGTCTTGCCGTGTAATAGACTCTTTAGTTTCCTGCCAGAGGTGTCACTCTCAGAGTAAGGAACGCGAGAAGGACGAGAGCTGGCATGAGCAGGAGGGTAAATTTTGGTCTGAAAGGACGATTTAGTTTGGATAACATGGATAACAAGTCTCATTGATGCCTTAGGTTTGAACTTTTCTCTGTTTCCAGCCCTGCAGTGCCCAGTGTCACTCTGCAGCTCCCTGGAGCTCGTTCAGTGCTGTTCTCTCATGCTCACACTGACATAACAAAGCCTCTCCAGCTCGCTCTCCAAGGACACCCAGACCCTCCTGGGCCCAACAACTGCAAACCTTCATCTTGGGGAGAGGGGGGCAAGCTTGGGCAAATTCCATCCTTGCCTGGCTTCTGCTTGGGCAATTGATGCTGCTATCAAAGTGGGAAGAACTCGGGAGCTGTCATTGTCCATTTTGGGATGCACTGAGGCAGGAGCCTCTGGAGCCCAGAGTGTGACCTCTGAAGGCCTTTCCAATAAATCCCTCCTTTATTCCTGTCCGGTCTCTGTTTCTAGGTAACCACTTAAGGCATCATCATTACCTAAAATACTTTTATTCATTCACAAATCCTTTTCAAAACACCATTACTAAAAATATTATACGACTGCAAGAAATACTAGCCCAGAAAACAGTGGGGTTTTATATGCAAACACCTGAAAATGGCTGCAATTCCTCTCAATTTTTTCCTTTGCCACAATCAGCAGTGTTTTCCAGTGAAGGCCACACTGAGCCACCCACTGTCACCTCAGCCTTGCCCAGAGTCACAAGATGCTTTAGGCTGGATGGGACCTTTGGGAATTGTCTGCTCACCCTGCCCAAGCAGGACTAGGAGTGAGCCAGAGGGATCAGGACTGGATCAAGCAGGTTTGGGACACCTCCAGGAAATCAACACTGCAGTCACAACTCCTTTTCCTGCTTTTCAAAGGAAGTTTCCCTTGTTTAGTCCTCCTGACACAGCTGCAGACTTGTCCCTCATGTTGAAATCCTTCTCAGTGAGATTTTTGCTCAAATTTGGGAATATTTCCCATTAGTTGCATCAATTTATCTCAGACCACTGGAAGCCAAGACACACACAGAGATATTTTCACGTAGGCACTTCACCCTTCTCAATTTCATCTCTATTTTATGCTGCTGTTTACTGCAAAACCAGAAATCAATTCCATCCTAGTTCACTTTTTATATTAGAGATATGAGCTGGCCTTAATCTGGATGTTCACTAAAAAACAACAACCCTTCCAGTTTCTACACTACCCAGGAAAGAAATATGCTCACCTGCAAATCCACCAGATGTAAGGGAAGGAAAGATAAGGCACAACTCAATCTTAATTTTGATGAAAGATTCAGATTTGCTCCGCATTTCATAAACAGAAGGCCCTGGGAAATCCTAGCAGCACTCTAGATTAGGAAGGAGAGGAGCAGAGGGGAAAGTATAAGCTCAGACTGGGCCCTGAAAATATGAACATCAAAATCAAATACTCTCACAGAAAGTGATGCTTCAAGGATGACAAAGAATCTTCAAAAGCCATCAAATTGCTTTGCAAAGTTACACCTACCAAAGGTGTTCTTTGTTCACTGTTCATTTTACAGAAAATTCTCTCCCTGGCACCAAGAACAGCAAATCTCACTTGTCCAACCACAGCAGAGTTTGAAAACTGGATGGGGAAAAAAAACCCCTTTTGTTTGGTCAGAACAAAAAGGCACAAAGGTTTATAAATCAGTGCTAAGGCAGTTTAAAGATCAGTGCATAAACATGTAGAAAAACGTGCAACATTTTCAATTCACCCTCTATTTTTTCACTTGGACTTTCCCCCTTTACAGTTTTCTCTCTGGCTCCAAAGGTTCACATTCCTTTTTTGCTGCAAGAGATGGAACTCCCCAAGGCTCCAGTATCCCCACACTTCAAACCAGCAACACTTTCCACAAATGACTCCATATGGGAGAACATTTCTTATTTTGATACCAATTCTGAAGCCTGTGCTGAAAAAAAATCTTTCAAGAACAGATTCTGTCGAGGTACTTATTGGTGAAATTAAATAGTGATACTCTGTTCATCTCTCAGTGTTTTGATTAATTGTATACCTGGGTGATTGCATGTTGAGATGATTGATATCAATCACAATTGAGAAGATTAAAAGTATTTTCCTGTCTCTATCAAACCTACAGAAAATACATCGGTGCCAATGAAGCATTTCCACCCCAACTTCTATTTTCCTTAATAGCAATGCTTTTATCTCTTTCTGTCCTAAAAAACAAAGCACATATATTTTATTTACATCTCTCTGAATTATATTTATGCCTCTAAAGGCACAAAGGAAAGTTTTATTTTCCTGTACCCTAACTGGTGATTCCAGCTCTACTTTCCTGCTTCAAAAACTCACACAACCCATCTTGGTCTATACATGGGCTGGGTTTTGGTCAGGCACTGTTTGTGAAGGCAAACTCCGTTTTTTGTGTTATTTCATCCCAAAATTAATTGTAAATACTCCACATCAACTCCTGATATCTCCCTGCCTGCACTTGGAACCTCAGGAGGGGCTCAAAAATCGCTAGCCCAGAGGGATTCACAACATCCATTCGCACACAAGATCCTTCCCAGGGACGCAGAGATGTACAAACAAAAGATTCTGGATGACCTAAATTATCCTCTCTTGGCTGGAATTTACACTGGTTTGGGGAGTGCTAAGAATCACAGGAATTTACAAGCCCAATTAGTATTCCTGTGATCATGGCGTGCAGCGGTTTTAATGGACTGCCTGATTTTCCCAAAATGAGCCCAATTATTTTCACAGATATCTTTCATCACAATCGACACAAGCTAATAAACCCCCACTAAACCAGCCATTCATTTACCACTTCTGAAGGGCTCTCTCTATCTATTTTTTATTTGAAACTATGATTTCTATTTTCCGTGTCCATCGTTTGCGTCGGGCATTTTCTTTTCAGGCAATTATTTCAATTTGATCCTGGATGTAAAATGTTAACATTCAATAAGACCTCTCCCTAACCGGGTAATTTCTGCTGCTTTATGCAGTTTGTAAAGCTGTAGAGAAGCTGAAGAACGAGTCATTTATATAAATTGGAAAAATTTAGACTGCTGTGAGCAGGAGGTTATGGAGCAAATAAATCTTTTAAAAAAAATTTCAAAAACCCCGCATTTCTGGAATTCACAGAAATCAAGAGGCTGGATTGAAAAGAAAACTTATAGATGTGATCTTGTAATTCTCCAAGAAGTTTCGAGTGAACAGGGCTATGGATATGGGATGAAGTTCATTAAAAAAGGGTGGAAATTACGCTGTAGCAAGGAATATTCAGCTCTGATTTACCAGCGGAGCCACAAAATCCTCCAAACTCCAGCGCGCAGTCGGCACCAACACAAATATTGCTGTTGTCACGTTTGGAAACATACCTGGAGCCGGGAGAGTTTCGGGAGAGTAAATTGGGCATAATTAGCATTAAAAATAACGTTAGGTGATGTTAACATCCGGCAATTATCCCTTTTAACAGCTGCTAAGTGGTGTTAATTGGCTGCTGCGGACTCCAGCTTCCCAGGTTTTCCAGAGCAAGGCTTCCATCAACACACGGCAATTATCCGAAACTAACATCGGGGAATAATGGAAACGCCAAAAACACCTCTCGGAACGAAGGGCTTGGAAAACCCAGCCCAGCTGATGGGAAGCTCTTCCCTGTATTCACTGCAAATCATGGAGCACCTCGGGATGCCCAGGACATCCTCGGAACCCAAAAATCAGCACTACTGACGCACAATTCGAATAAAAAGTCACAAATGCAAACAAAAATTGATTTGTCGAACACAAAGATTCGCCACCTGTTGTTGAAGCGTTGAAGTTTCTGGAGTGATGGCTAAAAACTCCAGAGTTTNGTGTAGAGGAGACATGTCAATGAGGTTGATATTCACTGGTTTGGGGACAAAATAAGATAGGTAAAGTTTTCTAACAGGTTGATAATAGATATAAAAGCTACCTGCTTTGGGTAGCCATTGCCATTCTGCCCTCGTGTTCCTGGAGGTCACAGCACAGTCTGTGCCTCTGAAACTCTGATAAGAACAAGAAATAAACAAGCTTTGAAACAGCAGAAAGAAGCTTTGTTTCATCTTTTCGGGACATGGGACACTGAAATAAGGAACACAGCTGGGCCAGGAGCCAGCAGGGTCCAAAGCACCCTGACAAAAACCCCCAGGTAAAATCATGACCAGTGTTTGATGTCCGTGAGTGGTTCCCAGTTCATCTCATTCCCACAGAACTTACTCCACTTCCTAACGCCAAACTTTAGGAATTTACTCCACTTCCTAACCCCAAAACTTTCATTTAACAGATATTTAGGTACCAATTGCAAAGCCACGTTTTTGCCGAGCGTGTAAAATCAAATCGAGCTGGATTTAAGGCTGTCCAGAACTCCAAAAATAATTTAGAATTTGAATATTTTTATAAGGACGGAAAACATGTGGAAAAAAGCAGGAAAAACTTTGAAAGGAAAAGAAAAGGAGCAGAAGGAGCTTGAGTGTAAAACCCCATTTTTTTTTCTGACTAATTTAAGTAATTTCAGTACAATCAGCATTTCTGTTGCAATTCAGACACTTCCAGTAATTTAACCCTCCAAAGCCCAAATGAAATAACATACTGAGAAATAATGTCATTTCAATCTATCACAGGGGGATTTTTTAAATCATTTATTTGTGGACTTCAGGACTTGTTATTGCAGGCAGGTGTGAAACCCCACTCTTAGAGGCAAAAAGCTCTTTTTAGTGCTACCAAAAGCTGCAAGGTGGCCACAAGAGTAAAGACGCGAAAATCTGAGGAGGAGACTCTCGAATTTTAAACAGATATTTCAAGAAACTCAAACGTAAAAAGTAAAAAAAAACTTTAAATCTTCCTTCCTAAACTTATTTTTCTTCCTTTGTTTTCGCCTAAGTTAAATAACAGCCAGAATAAGCTGCAGACCCACAGGAAGGCTTCCTGCTCTGGGCCTGTGCCTTCAGTTACCCAAACTTTTGCTGGACAGTGATGCCACTGGTTAATTGAGTTTTTTTGATGAAGTTTTATGGTTCATGGAGCAACAGGACACAGGGAATGGCTTCCCACAGCCAGAGGGCAGGGTTAGATGGGATATTGAGAAGGAATTCCTCCATGTGAGGGTGGAGAGGAGCAACACAGGGTGCCCAGAGAAGCTGCCCTATCCTTGGAAGAGTCCAAGTGTCCAACTTTCTCATTCATGCCCCCCAAAACGACCATCAGATCAAGTCATTAAGCACCCAGAGACAAGCTTTGCAGTTAAATTTTCTAATTACAAATAATTCCTCCATGATTTTCCTGGAGCCAGCGCCCACTCACAAATATTTGCAGCAGCTCCCCCAAAACACTGCTCCTATCAGCTCCTGGTGGGTTTGGGATCGCCTTTCCCAGCAGCCAGGGCTGAATGTGAAGTAGGAATTAGTGGAAAAAGCCACAAACAAAGCCACAGCAATAAGAGGTTGTGTATATTCATTTTTTACCGGCGTGTCTCTGATTTATGACCAACCGACGTGATTTAACCTAATACCAATTTTGCAATGCAGTACCAGACAATAAAGCTTTGCCATTTCCCTGTGCCCTGATGTATAATCCAGTAACAATCACTGTAGACTCTAAATCACCTTTTCACCCAGCAATTTCAATACAAGCAGGAGATTGGGCCGTGACTGATGCCTCACACAGCAGGAATTCCTCATGAGGACACTCTTAATAGCTGGGTGAACATATTTTGTTGGAAATAAGCCTTCAGACCCTGACTAATTCAGTCGTGGTGCCATTTGAGTAAAGCACTTCATTTCTCCCCTCCTGTTGATGGATTTCTTCTCACATTCTGCTTTCTCCCCTTGTTTCTAAAAAAGCCTTTCCATCACCACAAAATCTGCATGAACATCTTCACCTCTGCTGGTCATTTCTGCAACCCTTCCTGAAGGTCTCGTGGAGATGAATGATTTGTGCAAGGGAAATGTTTTATTCATGTTTGAAAATGACCCAGATGAAACCTAAAATAATAATTCAGGCCTCTCTGTTTTTAAGAAGGAGGTTAGAACTTGGATTTAACTGGAAAGTTTTTAATAATTGCTGGTGACAAATCATTTTCTCGCTGGTACCTATTTATAACTTGTCTATAGATAGGGCTGGACTCAAATGTTCTTATTTTAATAGCCATGAAGGTGTTGGAAAAGTCACTTTTGAGCTTTCTACCACAGCCTTCGCTCTACTTGAATCTATATGTGCATAAAATCTATATGTTCATAAGGCAGGGAAATGGATTAACATTTCCTCTGCTGTAAAATCAGCGATTACTGCTCCAGGGAGGCACCCAAATATTTGAGTGACATCAGCCAGACTGGCCCAAGGAGGAACTGCCACAATTCCAACCACGGGAAGGACTTTAAAGCACCCACAAGATGATTTTCTTTCCAGTCATTCCATTATTTTTTCCAGCTTTTTGTGTACAACTGCCCTGTGTGATGAAAACCCAATACTAGAAAATAAATACAGAATATTAACAAGGAATCTCTTCCCTCTGTTAGCACCACATTCCAGAGCAAAGCTAAGCAGGAAAACAAAACTTTCTGTATTTTTAGTGGAGGAATTTACCTGGAGTTCCCAAAACTCTCTGCCATTTAAAGCAAATATTACCAGTCTTTTTGGGCCAGTCCTTTCTTAGTCCTAAGAGATTCAGATTTTAAATTTATGATATTGTTTGGGTTTTTTTTAACCAAAACCCTCTTCATAATTCATTAATTGTTTTGAAGTATAAACCTCACATGAGACAAACAAGATAAGCAGAGTACCCTGCTAAAAACATTTACTGAGATAATATTTCTAAGAGCTGTAATGGGTAAAATGAGACCAAAAAAAATGACATTCACATTTCATTTCCCTTTAAAAGCAAACAAAACCATTATGACTTTTGATTGCTGTTTGCATTAGGATGAAAAACTGCATTTTCTTACATTCCTGGTGATAGAAGCAAAGAAGGACCCCCACCATGGAAAAGCTGTTGGCATCAGATCAAACTTTGAGTTCCTGTTACATTTACAGGCACTTCCACACTTAGGGAAGATGCTGAACAGTTTTCATAATGTCCAATTATTGTACTATCAATAAAGTCACTCCTATATATTCACACATAAAAGACTAAGCTGATGTTCCAGCTCCTTCAGAGTAGCATAATTATCCCAAGATTGATTTCATTGTGACATCCAAAAAGCCCCCAGAAGTCCCACTATTTATAGCAGCACATCCATAACCACCAGACACGAGGCCTATTTTCAGACTCATCTTTTATTATGACTTCCCTTGGAGAAAAACAAACAACGACGAAAAATAAAAAAAGCGCCACAGAAATGCGGCAAATAACTCAATCAGAGCAGCCTCACTGTAAATGATCTCTCCAGAAACATTTGCTGCTCACTCATAAAAATCTCTCAGCAATCAGCAGCTCAGTATTTGTCAGAAGTCCGTAAACATTCCCATTCCAGCGTTTTTAGAGGCTCGTGCTTGACGTGCTTCAGTTTTGAGGAGCTACATAAAAAAAAATAAAAATCAGGCTAAATCCTACTCACTAATGAAGTTTATTACCTCAAAAAAAAAATAAAGTCAAGTATTGAAGTAAAAATACAGTTGGGTGAGAATAAAATTCCAATATTATATCAAGAATAGTGGCAATAATTAATGAAGGTGCAACAACTAAATCTTCCAGAACCAGACTATCAATACCCAGAAACCCTTGAGCCATAGTTAAGTTTATTTCATGCCGTTAAGCAGTGACACTTGTTTTAGCTGACATTTAATTTTGTTCAGGCAGTAGCAGCTCAGTTAGTTACTCAGGTGCTACGAACAGTTGTAAATATCTAACAAGTGACATTTACTCCGAGATATTGAAGTCCTGTTAGTCTAAATTTAGGAAAACTGCCAAATTCACCAAGCCTTAAAGAGATTGTGCCGAAGTCAAAGAGCTTCGCCCTGAACTTCCTACCAATTTATCATGAGCTGCAAAAATATGACCCCAAAGTGCCTCTTTTCTTACGGTCACTGCTGGAAAACAGAGCTCCCAAAGTCTTCCACTGAAGAGAAGACATTGGAATTTCAAAGGAATGAATGAGAGCCAACCATGAGCCTCATCACATCCTTGGACTCCCTTTCCTCCCCTTCCAGATGGAACATGGGGAAAATAGCACTTCAATGATTGACAAGATTTTCTAGGGCACCCAGCTGACATTGCAGGGTGGAAATGTCACCCAATTGAATCTGAACACGTGCTGCTCACCAGGGGAGGAAAAACATCCCTCAAAAATGCTTTCACAGGAGTTAAAGTGTGAGAGAGTCCTTCCCTCTCAATATCCGACTTAATTTGATGGCAAATTGTCTTCAGAAGCCAGCGATTATTTAGCAGTTAACTTTTACTTACTTTGATTTCTTAATGAACTGAAAAATCTTTAAGTGCAAAGGTCTTTGGATCCCTGATGAGCCGTTTCGGATATTTCCGAGCTCGTTCCATCACCTTGACCATCTCCACAGAAATATAAACGGGAAGCTCATCCCCCATGGATCATCCTTTGTCACAGAGCCCAGGCAAGGCCACGAGAGCCCTCCTTGGCTCCAAACCTGCTCCTGGGAGAACTTCCCACGTCAAAAGTCTTCCAAGCTCCCAACCAGCGCCTCAGGCAGGTTGGATAAACAAACAGCCAAGACAGCAATGTCAGAGCAGTGACAAAATCATTAAATGCCACCCAGGACGTGACTCTGCTCTGTCTGAACAGGCTCAGACCCAGCACAAGCTGAGCTTTTCTTTGGCTTTTCAGACCACACCTCTCCAGTGGATTAACTTCTAAACGCGTTTGTAAATTGCTCCTCGCAAATTGAAATAAGTAATAAATTGTGCGTTATTTGTAAAGTTCCGTAAATTTTTTTTCGCTCAAGGTATATTTTCACCAAGTTCTGTAAATTGTTTCTCCGGGTATTTTTTTATAAATTTCCACAAATCGTTTCTCCAGGGATATTTCCACAAAGTTTTGTGCACGAAGCAAATTGCGGTCGAGTGTACGAAGCCACATTTTTAAATTACTAATTAATTTATTTGGTGCCCCAATAAAAGGATAAAAGTTTGAATTTTGCCTGACAAAGGTAAGGTGCATTCCAGAGAAAACAAAAGTTTTCAAGATCGGCCCCCCTCCCTCCCCAAAAATTAATTAATTAGAAATTATTTGTTAGCAATTAATATTAGTCATCCAAAGTACAAAGATGTGCCCTGTCACAATTCCAGCGGGAGGGAAAACCCTCTGGACCTCAGCAAAGTGGCTCCATTCCACTGAGATGCACAACAAAATTCTGCTTTATCCCTACTAAAAGCTCATTTTAACAGGGGTTTTATATCAGGGTTTGTCAGCACAGCCACACTGAGATATAAATCCAAAATTAAGCAGAAATATCAAATTAAAGGGGATTAGTTAAAACTGCCTTAACAACTTATGAAGCCTCTCAGATATTCAGAATTAACAAAGCTTTATTTCAGTTTTGCTTAATTCATCTCTAAGGCCAATTTAAGACTTGAATTCTCAATCTCTGGTTGTCCACAATTCAAAACGCAGTTAAAATAACCCCTTTGAAAAATCCACTTGGATTACTTTACCCAGCTATGCCCACAAAACAAAGCCTAAGAAGCCCTGATAAATTCCTTGAAAGACTGCTAAATAGGAATCACTGCTCCTCATTTCAGGAGCAATCCCCTAAGTCTTACCATCACTGAAAAAACTCGTTATTATAATTAGATTTAACAACGAAATTCCATGGTAAAATACACCAAATGCCCTCTGACAGCTCTTATGTCTTCTCTACTGGTTTGCAGTAGCAGATAATTATCTTTTTTAATGTAAAAGTCATAATTTCTGTGAATACAGCACTAATACCAGGCTCAAGTGCTGTAATTTCTGTTAATTAGGTTTCCCTTGAACTTGACCTAAATGAAACCATAGCAGAAATCCATCTGTTCCTCTGCTCCAATGCCACAAAATTCCCAATTTAGGCTTTTTGCCTCTCTAAATATTTACTGACATCCAAATGCCAGCGTGAACTCCAGCCCCAGTTTGGTGACTTTAGGTGGTGACAGCTTTCCATCAGACAAATCTAAACTGATACCAAAAATAAAGTGGAATGAGAGATAAGGATGTTCCCTCTCCCTGTATCCTTGAGGTGGGAGCACCCTGGAGAGCTGAGCTGCATTTTGGGCATCCCAATTTGTTAAAATACGGAGTGGATGGAGAAAGACCTGAGAAAAGCCACCAAAAGTGGGTAGAAAACAAGTGGTGGCACTTGGGGACACAGGTTGGCAGTGTTGGGTTAAGGGTTGGACTCAGTCTTAAAGGGTTTTTTCCAGCCTAAAGAGGTCTATAATTCCATAACTCTCAGCTCTAGAGAACAGACAACTAAATGGAAACCCAGGAGAAAGAAAAAAAGACCAAGAATTGCAAGGATGGAGATGAAATAAAATTTAAAAACCCAAATAAAAATTTAAAATAAAGTGACCTAAAACATCTCCTTCGGATCCTGTGATTAAGAATTTTGTATGGCTCAGTTTGGAAAACCAATTCAAAATCTATTTTGCCACACGGAGATCCCAGACTTTACTGCCTTTTTAAATACCCAAATCTGCATTGCTGCTCCAAGATTTTTAACATCCTTTCCCTCCAAAATCCTTCCCTGCTCAAGGATTTAGGAGCTGTGTGGATGCGGCACTTGGGGACATGGGATTGGCAGTGCTGGGGAATGGTTGAGCTCCAGGATTGTGGAGAGCTTTTCCAACCTGAATGATTCCATGGATCCAGGAGAAGTTTGTTGTGGCCCAGCAAGTCCCTGAGCTGACTCCAAAACTTTCTCCCAGCCCGGAAGGAAGACTCCACCCTCCAGCAGCTGCTTCCTTTCATCCCTGTGATTTCTCTGCTTTTTTTTTTTTAATTTTATTTTTTTTTTAGATTTATCCATTTGCAGTCATTGTTTTAATTTATCGAGAGCACCGAGGGCTCACATCTGTGTTCACAGAAGGCACCCAATGAATTACAGCAGGAACTGCAGCTATTCTATGCAAATTCTCCAATAAATGCAAAATCTCAAATTCTTGACATCTTTAGTTTTCGGTGAGTGTTCCAAGGAAGAAAATGGGGATTATGTAGCTCATTTTTTGGGGAATATTTCACCCACACAAGTTCCCCCCAGGTAAAATAATCTGGATTTTTCTCCCCATTTAAAACACCTTTGAGCCACACATGTCCAAGTACAAAGTGTATTTACATATCCCAGTTCTGGCTGCTGTAAAACCAGTTTGTTTCTCCCTCAGAAAAGCCCACTCCACTAGTTTTACCCCATTTGATCAACGGAAAATGATTAACACGTTCAAAACCTCCTGAAAACACACAAATCTTGTATTTCACCTGAACAAAAGGGTTAGAGAAATGCATATCAAGCTGTCTTTGAATCATGGAATTGTTAAAGCTGGAAAAGGCTCCAAGACTGAATCCAAACTTTAATTCAGCACTGCTAAATTATGTCCAAAAATCACCACATTTTTTGAACACTTCCAGGGATGGTGACTCCACTTTCCTGGCAGCCTGTTCCAATGCTAGACAACACTTTTGGTGAAGAAATATTCACTAATATCCAATGTATCCCTGGTACAAGAAAGATGCATTCTCTGGATAGGATTGTGTCTTTTTTACTACACTGCTATCACAGAATTCCAGAAACATTTTAGTTGGAAAAGCTCCTCCAAAACCATCGAGTCTAAGCTGTGACCCATCCTCACCTTGTCCCCAGCCCAGAGCACCAAGTGCCACCTCCAGCCCTTCCTTGGACACCTCCAGGGTCCAAAAATCCAAGGCCTGACCACCCTTTTCCATGGAGAAATTCCTCCTGAATACTCGTGGAGATGGTCTAGTGGAAGGTGTTGGAACGAGATGAATTTTGAGGCCCCAATCCAAATTACTCTACAATGATTCCATGAACTCTCAGGGATGATCTCAGGAATCTCTCATTAAAAAAAAAAAAGTGTCATCAAAATGTTACTTCGACCTACAGCAACAAAATTTGAAGAAAAAAAATGGAAGGAAATTAATTTCCGAATGTTTTTGCCCCCTCAGTGCCATTTTTCCAGCTATGAAAGAATGTATTTCAGTCAGTGTTTGTTCTGCCCAAACACCTCCAGAGGAAAATGTCAATCTGATGTTCCCAGTGCCACACAGGGGGGATTTTGTTGTGGTTTTAATGAACCCAGGGAGGTTTGCTGTGAAGGAAGGAAAGGAAACACATCCACACCACACGTGGGGGGATTTCAGGACTGTTTCACCTACAGACGCTGGTGTGGTGGACAAGGTGAGCATCAGTCACAGGCTGGACTCACTCGTGGAGATCTCTCTCAACCTTTGTGATTCTGTGATAGTAACGAAATAAAAGAGGCACAGATCTTCCCCTGGAAGAGCTGCAGGGGAGCACAAGTTCCAGTGAAATCCACCCTCCTCTTCCATCAGCAGGCAGCCTGCTTGACCACAATTCCTTCAGCTCTCAGTGACTGCCAAGATATAACTCCCTGTGTCCTCTTAAAAGCCTGTAAGGTGCAAGATTGACACAGGACACCATAAATCTTCTGTTTAAAATCTCCCCATAGCTCAAGGACTTGAAGCTCGTCGTATTTCCCTCACCAGCACAAAGCAAAGCCCCATCTCCCATCTTAACATTCAAAATCTATTCCCAGCGAGAAAACAACTTATTAGTAAACAACCAACATTTCCCACAGCGAAAACAATTTATTTCCCACCGAGAAAACAACTTGTGAGCGGAAAGCAGGCTGGAAAGGCAATCTGGGTTCTGCGGAGCAGCAGCTCATCAATAACACCACTTCCAAAAAACATGCATTATAACGACCTCTATTAGCGCCAGCACGGCGTGGGGCACTGCATCAAACCCCAGCATCACTGCGACTCCCATTCTGACAGGAAAAGCATTTTTAAACCTCCTAATGCTGCGTGGGTAATCCTGACACACCTGGAAGTCTCGCTGCAGGAGCAGGGAAGCAGAGCCTGGCGTGTTTACATCTCGAACAGGCTCCCCGGGAAATGGAGCCATCAAGGACAAATCGCAATTTCCATTTTTTATTCCGCCAAGATTGCCTGAATAATATAAGGGCTGCTCTCAGGATATGATTAAAATTAAGGTGTGGAGCAGAGAGGCGTCCCAAGGTGCGCTATAAAAAGGAGAGATAAAAAAAAAGGAGAAAATTAAAGGTATCGCGTTAAGCATGGGTTCACCTTTCAGTGGGGTAAAAGTGAGCCAAATGAATCCTACAAAACAAATAAAAACAGGGAAGAAGGATCTAAGCAGGCTTGACTTCAAGTTAGATGCCTAGAAGTCAAGATTAAGGATTCAAAATGGTTTTGAAATTTAAAAAATTACTAAATTTAATGCCTTTTGGTTGACAGGAGCTTTGCTCCCTCAATCCACGCCCTGCATCTCCCAAGCCCCAGCTCCCAGGAGCTGCTGCTTCTCCATCGAGGCAATCCCTGAGTGTTTCCATGTTTGTGCACCACGATCAGGGATGTTTACAGAACTATTTGTCTTTCCATTCCATCCTGTCCACACTCACTGAGCGTTCCTTCAAGCAAGGCAGCTTCAATAAAGGTTTCAAACCCAAGGAATGAAACTCGCAATGCCCTGGTACCTTTAAGTAAAGTCACTTGAGAGAAAGTGGTTGTGATTCATCAAACACAACATGTTTTCAAAACTCAAAATAGTCTTTTTTCTCCTACTTTTTTAAAATTTATTTTTTTTTTTTGGAGGAAGGGAAGAATTCCTTTTCCACCCTTACTTTACATTCTATAAGTTTTGTACCACTGACTTTCTGATGTCCAACAACTGCAAAAGCGCTACCAACAAATCTGAATTATTCTTTGTATTTTGTTTACCACTTTTCATAACCACATTAATGAGTGCTCCCTTCATTAGGCATCCCAGTCGTGAACAAACTGTAAATGAGGACCTCCAAATTTTATCCCACTGCACAGAAACCTTGGTATTCCTTTATCAGGGAAAAGGAAAACACATTGTTCTCTGGACGTGGACCACATACAATGACATAGAGTCTGTTTTCTGACCCATAAGCAGTTAATAAAAATAAACAAAATAATAAAACCAATACTGCCACTCTTTCCCAAGTGCCTGTGCAGGAGCACCTTCCAACCCTGAATTCCCAGCTGGGGCAGGGATGATCCAGCAGCACGAGGCATGGTCTCAGTGCTCTGAGCAGACCCAGATCCCACAGCCCCACCTTTCCCAGCCCTCTTGGGCACAGAGAGTCTCAGCACTAAAGCCAAGCTCCTTCCAGAGCCATGCCAGGAGCTGGGGAGCTTTGAGGCAGGGATGAGGCAGGAAAGGTGGGAGGGGGAAGCTGGTGCAGCTCAGAACTGTGATTTATCTCAGGCTGGCAGCTCCTGTTTTCCTCCAACCTGTTCACTTGATGGATGGAGCCCGGCAGGAGCGGTCAGGGAAGCTCTGGAGGTGAGGGCTGCCTGCCCTCGGGGCACCTCTGGGTGATGAACCAGAAGGACCCAGCAGCCCCTGAGCAGAGGGAGGGAGACTGGCCGCAGGAAAGGGAGAGAAACCCAAGAAACAAACTGCTTTTGCCACAGAGAGCGAATCTACGGGAATCTCTGACTTTCCATCACTTTAAAATTGATGTTGGGCAAGATCAGAAGGTGGCCTTTTACAATTCTATCTTCTTCCCACTGCACTTTATATTGTGGAAGCCGAGCTTTTTTTTTTATATGGAATCTCTCAGTGGGTCCAGCTCCCATTAGTGCCACAAGGAGTGTTCCTGCTGGTGGAGAGGAGAGCAGCTCCCCTGGGACAGGACTCTGTTCAAAGAAAAACCTCCCAGAACTGTTGAGCAAAAATACTTGAAATTTTAAAGCCCTTCAGGTGCCGATTATGGTACTGCTGGTGCTTCAGAGGAGCACAAAGGGCTCCATTATATAAAAAAATATTAGTATTTGATAGCTGGCAGTAACTCAAAGCATTTCTGACACGAGAGGAGAACCGAGTTCCACTTCAAACAAGAGCAGGAGCAGGTGGCTCCTTGGCTGGGCTCTCTCTGGCTTGCTGGGCCAGAAATGTTTGTTTTTAAAAGCCTGGAGCTCTCTATTTCCACCCACGCTGAGCAACTGTGTTCTGAGGGCTTTTATCCCCACAGCAGGACCGTTCCTGGGGCTGCTCCCAGCACTGAGACTCTCCACTGTTAAGTGGAACACTTGACCCAGGCCAGCTTGGAGCAGCAGCAGAAACAGAGGAAAACTCTGCACTAAACTGAAAAATCACCTTTCCAGCACCGTTTTGGCCACAGCTCAGCTCTTCCCGGCACGTCTCCCATTGGGATGGGGCAGGGGTGGGAGGATGGCAGCGTGGTCGGGACGGCAGCAGAGGGATGAAGAGGTTACTGCAAGGGCACAACTCCTTTTTTCCACCATGGGAGCAGAGAGAATGAGCGAACACAACCCTCAGTGCCCCTGGGGAGGTGGTGACAGCACCTCCTGGTTGAATCAGAGCCTGGCCTGTTGTTGTGAACGCATTTCCACACAGATAATTATGGGTTTCAGTAATGCACACAGCACTGAAAGCTGAAGGGGTGAGTTAAAAATACATCAACAGCAGAAACCAATTTTCCTACACTATAAACTACACAATGCAGTGGTGTGAAGAACTTTGCTTTTCCCTTCTCCTGAAAAAGAAAACAAGTCATGTACAAGCCAATCCAATACAATCATCTAATAAACTTACCAGCAGCACTTACTTATCCTCCATGTCCATTATCCCCGTGTTTTCCCTTCTCTCTCCAGCCCTACTGGAGCCTTTTTCCTCTACAGCACACAAGCATCAATCTCTGTCCCAGCCAGAGTGGGAACTGTCATTTTGGCCACTTGTGCTGCCAGGGAGAACAGGCTTTGCTCTGTTTCATTAACCCAGAAGTTAAATTTTCAGGAGATTGCTTAGAGCAGAGCGAGCTGGGGTTGGGAGCAGCAGGAGGAGGTGCAGCAGCATCGCTGGCAGAGCCTGGCTGCCTGTCCCAGCTGGGCCAAGGCACAAACGGTGAAACGAGGGAAGAATTCGTGCTGGAGCTTTATGGAAGACCTGTAAGTGCAATTACAGCAGACTTCACACACCCAAAGCACACCCAGAATCCAACCTCTGCTCCGAGCACTGCACAGCATCAGCCAGAGGGGACTCCAGCCCAGCCCTCGAGACCCCGAACACTCACAGACAGAAGGCACCAAAAGCACTAAAACTTGAAAATCCAACACGAGTGAATCCCAAAACCCAGCACGAGCACACCCCAAACCCCAAGTTTGGGACCCACGAGCGCGTCCCAAAGCCCAACGAGAGCGCGTCCCAAAAACCCAACACAGGCACATCCCAAAACCCAGCATGAGCACATCCCAAAGCCCAACACAAGCACATCCCAAAACAAACCCTGGGAACTTGATGGCTGCTGGGTCTGACAAGCACAGGCAATCGCCCTCTCCCCTCTCCCCAGACCTGCCCTAAAACAAAGCAGGAGCTAAATGGAGCAGAGAGGATGGGACAGGGCTCAAATTCCCTTGTGGAAAGGCAGGTTTGCAGCCGGGGACACACGGGGAAAGAGATGTTCTGCGTTGTGTATTACAATGCAAATAGATTGCAAACAAGTTCCTAATCTCGGCGCGGTCCGGAATAAACCTGAGCTAATTAAAGCTGGCAGGACCTCTGAAAGAAATACAGCAGTCACCGTCAACAAGTATTTGCTGCAGTCACACATGCAGAAATCTTGTTTATTATTCTGCAAGTCTGCCTGCTGAAGCAGACCATGAAAATTTTGGCCAGTGACACAAAGCAGCGTCTGCTTGCCGAGATAGATGCTCTGTGCAAACCCTGTGCACTAAAACAATTGCCTTTGAACAACACACTCCTGTTTTCCCCTCACGGATCCCTCCCGCTAGAGCCCAGTTAACCTGTTCTGTCCATGGATGTGCAGATCAAGCGCTTATTAAAAAAAATCCTGCATATTATTGCCTCAAAAAGTCGTTTAGCAGAGTGCATCCCTGGCGTGGAACACACCTGATGCTTTGCAGGGGACAGGAGGGAATATTTTCCCTATTTTCTTGCCATACAGTTTTGCTCAGAGCCGAGACTTAAATCCAAGTGTCTGTCCGTGTTCTGGATTATCAACGCGTCCCAGAAGCGGTTAACTATTATCCCTGAAATTGCTTCTTTTCAGGAACATTTTCCTCAGCGATTTGCACAGTGTAGTTACCACATCACACATCAATTTACACGTATTTGTATTGTCAGCTCCCAACCGAGCATCATTTCCTCCCTTTTGTTCCTGCAGTAACTTCTCCAGCTCAGCAGCTCCTTTGAAGCACTTTCATTACCGTGACACAGACACCAATTTAGGGAATCATGGAATATCCTCAGCTAAGACTCACAAGGTTTAAAGTCCAACTCCTGATCCTGCTCAGGACAACTCGAAAAACCACATCCCAAATGCCTGAGAGTGCTGTAGAAATTAATCCAGGGACTTTTGTGCGCCCAGATTACAGCCAAAAAAATCCAAACCCATCATTCCTGAGCCCATTCTGTGTGGTGGGACCAAGAGAAAAAGCAGGTCCTCCCTCTTCCCTAATTAAGCTGTTCCTCTTCACACACAGCACCCACAATTCTCATCCCACACATGAGCATCGCCGTGGGGCAGAATAAGGACCTGTAGAACCTTTCCATCCCTCAGTAGATGGTTGCAGTGGGTTCTTGGCAGCTGTTCTCACACCAGCCTGGGCAGAGAGAAGCTCTTGACCCCGAGCTGGCCCATTTATTGTCAGCTGAAAACTGAAAAAGCTTTACAAACGAGGACAATTCAGTTCCCCCTAACAGCAAGTCTCTAAGTTTCCCACCTGCTGCACACATTCCAAGAACTTTATCGTGTCCTCCTACCAGGCTCATCTCTTAGGAACCCACACGATCTAAAATACATTTGCTATTTTCCTCAATTTTATAATTGAATTATAAAACTCTGCCCAGTTTCCTTATTGAATAACAAGGCCATTCACAGGTGATATCTCATGGAGCCCCTCTGAAGATTCTTGGGCCCTTGGCTGAGCAGCAGTTCAATTCCCCAGAGGTGCTTTTCCCCTCTTGGACAAGGTGGAAAAGGAAGAAGATCTGACATTCCCAGGGAGGAAAGGGTTTTGAATATGTGGACAACCATCAGGCTGATGTAAAAATATCTTTTATTGACCTAGAGAATAATGAGAAGCAGGGTAGGATTCTGTACTTTGTTGTTAGTCCCTGCAAATGCTTTCTGAGAAATGCTATTGAAGTGCTTTAATTACTTTTTTTGTGTTAACCGTGCACTGCTGAAAGGACTGGGCTTGTTCATATGATCTCCAGCTCAAATATGAATGTAATTGACATTTCTTCTGATCAAAGGGAGCGAATTATTGCTGTGCTGAATTCAAAAGAAGCTTTCCTGGAACAACAATGCAGCTCCGAAGACTCTCATTACCATAATGTAATCAGGTCTTTACAGGAATGGGATCAAATGCACCTTTGCACACTCAAATATCCAAGGGATGTTAATTATCTTGCAATGACTCCACTTCATTTTAGGCCAGGATGGTTTTGAGGAGCTGTGTGGGGTTTTTTTAGGATGAACCAGATTTGCTCATTTAGGTGTTATCCTCAGCTATTGCAAACAACTCTTTGCCCTCGGGAGGGGGTTAAGAAATTTGGAATGTTTAAAGCCAGAACTTTTGTCCCCCAGGCCGTGCTGGAGAGAGCAGGAGGTGCTTTGTGCGTGAGCTGTGAAAACCAGAGGTGAGTTCCTCCTCAAGGAGAGGTTTATGTTGAGCCCAGAGGGAGTGGGTCACAAAGACTCACCTCCAAAAGGGTTCAGAATTAGGCCAGACTTAAGTTTTCCAGCTCTGCATCAGCCACAGGAGCTGGGATCATTCTCAGGCAGCAGAGATGAAAGCAATGGCTCATTTGGAGCAAACAGCTTTATGGGCATGAGTGACATGAGAAGTAAATAAACTTTTAACCACGGTCACAACAGCAAATTCATCAGGAATAAAGGACTCAGGCTCGTGCACAGAAGTGCTGCAACAAAACCAGCAGAAAATGAGTGATAAGATAAAACTCCAGCTCACATAACCCAGGCTTGTGGAATGGATTGGCTGCATTGTCCAGCTGCCAGGACAACAGGAATCACCCTCCCAGCACCTCCCTGGGAAAGGCAGCATTCCCTACACCATCACCAAGTTTTCCTTGGCATTTTCCATGCTCTAGCAGAGGATGAAATGTCCTAAAGGTGCCAGAGGAGAGGCTTGATGGGAGCCTGCAGTCCCCCAGCACACATCCTCTGGCTGGAAAGGGGGGTGGGTGCCTGTGTTCGCTTTGCTGAGGGCTAAATCACACTGGTCAACCTTAATTACTGCATTTTTTTCTAATTTTTAAGTGAGCTCTGGTCCCTGCAGAACAGGAAAGGGCTGAGGACAGGAGCCTGTGCTTGAAACAAGGGCTGATGGACTCAGGAGCCTGTGCTGAGGGGCTGGAACCACCCACAGCAAGAGGACGAGGGGAGAGGAGCCAACACCAGACAGAAAACAAAGGGAAAGTCTTCAGAAATAAAAACAAAAGTTTATCTTGGCGCAGTGGGGAAGAAAGGGGACCAGTGAAGGGATACAGAATTGATGGGGCTGTCAGTGCCAAAGACATCAGCAACGATCCAGCAGCTTCCAGGAGGACTGGAAGGGATAAGAGATAAAGGATGGGAGATGAAGCCCCAACAGCCTCGATGGCAGATAAGATGCTGGCCATTTGTCTGGAAAGGAGAGAATTTTAGAAATATTACTGAAGAAGAATTGACAAGCTTAGGACTCAACAACAGAACAAAATCTCCAGGATAATGCCAAGGAGCTGGGCTGAGGAAGGAAAGAGTCGCTGAACTCTTTTGAATTCAGTATTACTTCTTGATGGTTATGAAACTACAGAGTCACTGCAAAGATAATTTTAAAAAGACTATTTCCTCTGAAGTTTAGAGTCTTCAAAGAGAACAGTAACTTCCTGAGCTCCTTTGAAAATCCAGGGCTGAGCACTGCCATCCATTTGTTCTAGTTGAGGTATGCAAATACTGATGTGTTCTTGCCCAAATGCAGAACCTTTCGACGCCTGCTGCCTCCAATTAATAAATTAAACCTGGCCCTGCTGCAGCTCAGCCTGTCTCAGACAAGGGCTGGCTCGAGAAGCTACACAAGGAAATGAAATTTGAAAACATTGGTTCCTAATTCTGGAATAAATTCTGAGATAATGAAATAGCTCCCATGCTGTTCAACTTGAAATTTAATTTCAGGGCAACTCAAACACACAGTGCTGATTACTCTTGTCATTTTGGGGGAAAAAGACCCCAAAGGGAGGGGATTTCAACTCCAACAAAACTGAAAACTGCATCTATATCCCTACCAAAAGCAGAGGAAGGAAAATATCTTGAATAATACCAGCTCTTGAGTTTCCAGACACGGCAGCCTTGTACACAAATCCCCCAAAATAAAACTTGTAATGTTCCAAATCCAGCAGACACGGAGGCTGTGCTCGGATCCACCGCGGGCAGCAGCCCTGCGTGAACAGGAGCATTTCCTGATACAGCCATCAGGCATCTGAAGCAGCTTTGAAACACAATTCCTGTCTCCAGCTCCTCAAGCAGCAGCCCGAGGGTGTCTGTTTTTAGAAAACTGTGCACTTTTAAATCCCTCAAACATTTTAACGCGCAGAGACCGCGTGGCAGTCAGCTCCGAGCTGCTTTCACCCCGAGGCTCACAACAACAACATCTGACTGTGGGCAGGGCTGGGAGGAGAGGAAAACCTCCTGTGCTGCAAAACATCGCTGGGGTGGCCCCAGAGCAGACCTGAGGGGCTGCAGAGAGGCTAAACCCGAGGGAGCTGTGGAGATCTCTTTGTCCACCACTGCAGCAGCTCCATCATCCAGGGCCGTGCCCAGGCAGGGACATCTCCAGCAAGGAACAGTCCTACACTTCCCCAGAAAATTCATTTCAATGTTTAATATTTCTTTCCTTTCTCCTTCTTCTAAGCACTCAGATTTTTCTCTGAACCAGGCTGTACCTGGTGCCTCTCATTCAAATCCTGACCAAGGAATAAGCTTCACTTCACCCTCAATTATGCTCTTGGTACTACAAGGATAAACTTCTTGAGCCAACTCCTTAAATCTTTATGCATGTGTTGAGTTACCAAACCCTGTAATCATCCTGGTATCCCTCCTCTGGCTATCCTGTAGTTTTTCCTCTCTCTTGAACAGCAGAGGAGCAAAACTGGACACAGTATCCTGGTATGGATAGGACAGAGGGAATGGCTTTAAACTGAGAGAGAGGAGGTTTAGATGGGATTTTGGGAAGGAATTGTTCCCTGTGAGGATGGGCAGGCCCTGGCACAGGGTGCCCAGAGCAGCTGTGGCTGCCCCTGGATCTCTGGCAGTGCCCAAGGTTGGACATTGGGGTTGGAGCAGCCTGGGACAGTGGGAGGTGTCCCTGCCCATGGCAGGGGTGGCACTGGGTGAGCTTTGACATCTCCTCCATCCCAAACCACTCTGAGATTCTATGAAGATACTTTAGATCACCCTGCTAAAAGGTTCCCTACCAGGTTACTTTCCTGATACTAATTTGGAATAAGGGTCCCTGCTCCTCTCCTTGCCTTTACAGTGATGTTCATCCCATTCCCAATCATCTCTCAGCACCCTGTTCCTTTAAATACATCTTTGACCCCCACAGTAGAAACAACCCTTCAACTCCTGTTCCTGTGCACCTTCCCCAAGCATCTACACCACTCCCAGACCTGGAACTGGCCTAAACCAAAATAAAATTAACAATACCTCACATCTATAATGAAAATAATATAATAGAATTGAAAAAGGGGAGAGGGAAGAATTTTTTTAGTTTCTGAGAGATGTAACTCTTCTATCCAAGGAGTTTTATGACAGAATTTTATGTGCAGCAGTGCCTACAGAAGAGATATTTCCATATGTTTTTTCCACTGGAAAGTCCTTCCAGCCTGCTCGAATTCCTCCATCCATCCTGCATTTCCTTGGAGCCAGTGATAAGCAGACCCATCTGTAAGGATCTGGGCCGTGTTTTTCCATTCCAGCTGAGAGCTGTCTGAAGGTCGGAGCATAGATTACATTTCCTACAACAAATTTTGATGGGCTGAATCAATACCCATGATCAAGTACCCCAGGCTGGCTCCCAACAAGGACAGATCCCCACTCCTGTCAGGAATTCCTCCCATTCTTTAAATCATGGCTATCTCCATTATTCCTCTGTCAAAATAACCCTGGGTTTGGGACAATACAACAAAACACATCCTGCAAGAGCTGACATTCCTCTCCTAACTCAGTTTAATGAATTCCCTCAGGATTTTGCCACAAAGGCAACAACAAATAAAAGAAGAGAAATCTATATAAAAGTTATCACATTCAAATAGATTTAAAAAAAAAAAAAACACACAAAACAAGGATGAGAGCACTGAACAGGGTCACTCCACAGAACCCCAGCAAAAATAAACACAATCCCACCAAAAATGAGCAGAACCCACCCCAAGCCTTCAGAATCACTGTGGCACACCTGAGCATCAACCCCAGTGTTATAAATGCACATTGTATTGTTGGCTTCTCACAAATATTAAAATGAATACCATATGTGTAATGTAAGAAAACGAAGTGGTATGGAAATAGTTCGTTTTAAGAAGTACTGTGATTTCTTAAGATTATATCAGATGTAGAATGTTTCTTTATGTAGTTAACTAAGGATAGCAAAGATGAGCAAGGAAATTCCCCAAATTCCTGGACTATCTGGCNGATGACAAAGGGAGATTTGCTGAGAAGTTCTTGTTGGCATGGGCTGGGGTGGGCACTCAGAACACAGAGACCAATAGCAAAGGTGGAGGAATATTTGGAATTATTAAGGGTTATTAAACCTTTTAAAATTTTACCAGGAGTGAACCTCGTTTTCCACACCCAGCACTTCGAAACCCTCTCCCAGCTCCATCTCAGCTGAAAATCGACCCCTCAAGGACAGCCCCACCTCAGACCCCTGAGCTAATTTGGCTGCGTTGATTCCTGCAGCTCCCAGAGATTTTGGGAAGAGCTGCCCAGGGCTGCACAGGGCTGTGCTTGCAGCAGCTTTTTGTCTGAAAACCCCACAACATCAGACACTGCTGCTGCCCCAGGGCTGTGCTAACCTTGCACACTTTCCTGCCTGAACACATCCCAAAGACAATGGTTTGGGGTTTGTCTTTTCCACCTCAGGAAATAATCCACATTTCCTCCCCACAGTGAGGAAAACTCCAGGGCTTCCCTCTCAGGAGTTTAACCAGATCAAAGCAAAGGCCACCTGTGCAGGGAGGGGAGAGCACTGAAAAATTCACAACCTGCATGAGCGAACCAAAGCAGTTTCCAAAAATGCTCCCCAAACGCAACACCTGCCTCTCAGGGAGTGAAAAGAACAGCTTGAAAAATCAAAGAATCAGCTGGGACAGAGTGTAATTAGCTCCAAGAGGAGACAGAACAAAAGATCTCAGTGCTGTGTTTTGGGTTAATACAGATTAGTTTGGGGCATCTCATGGCTCTGCAGCCCGGCAGGACTGAGAGGACTTGGATGAGTGGAGAGAAAAAAAAACTCAGGAATGTCCATGTCAGCTCAAGAACTGAAACAAAAAATATCTGATCAAAACCCATCTGAAAAGGAGCTGTTTCTTTCCTGGAGATGTGTGTGCATATTTCAAAGGTGAATTAGAATTAAATGGTTAAATTTAAATCAGTGATCATTTATTTCCCCCCAGCCAGCATGGGCACCAAGGGACTGGGAAAACATCCCTGCAAGGATCAGCTTTCACCACTCTGCACTCCAAACAATTATTCCAGAGTGGACTAAATTATTACTCACACAATAAAGTGACCTCTCCTAATTACATAATATCAGGGAAGCCACACTGAAAAACCCACAGGGCTCCTTTTGTGACTCTTGCTGCCACCCAGCTTCACCTTTCCTTCCCTTAATTCTCTTATCTGTAACAGAGGGGTGAAAAAACATCACTGCCTTGAGGTGCCTCCGTATGAGCTGCAGGATCAGAGCTGGGTATTGTACTGAGGGTTATTAAATAAAACCTAACAGGGCCTAACCCACTTCTCAAGAATTATTTCAGCTCACCGAGGGTTTTAAAAGCCCTAATCCCAGATAAATCTCATCTCTACTTCTGCAACGTGGTGTTTTTCACCCTGTTGTTTTTTTTTTTCCCCCCCACTGTGAAAGCTCTGGAGTAAATTCCCCCCTTCCCCTCCTTTTTTTTTTTTCCTGGAGTGGAATGTCATTTGTCTCTCAGCATTCAGAATCCAGCCTGATCTCCCAGGCTTGACATTCCAGAATTTGGAGTGATAAATGCTTCTGCCTCACCCCCAGGAATTTCAGCTGTTTGTCTTTGGGGTTTACAGGGATGAGTGACTGAAAGAGAATACATTTTTCTCCCCAGCTTTGTGTTGCAGGAAAAGATTCCAACACAAAAGTGGCACTGATAGCAGCAATACTTCTCAATTAAAGTGCTGCTCACAGGAATTATACAGGAGATGATACAGCTTCAAATAAAGATATGAATTATGCTGCATTATTCCATTTGATTCTGTGGGGAACATTTAAGTTCGGAGCAAAGAACAGAACTGGGGGTTTGCCATGGAGAAATAATTATTCATTGCAAACTTCAGCACACTCACTCAAATAAAGGAATTTCAGCATAAACCTCCTGGGTATCAATATCCCACATCCCATCACCTCACACAGGGTGGGATTGCTCCAGATAGAAAGGCAGAGAGCAGGGTTAGATTGGATATCAGGGAAAAAAAAATCTCTGGGAGTGTGGGGAAGCTCTGGCACAGAGCAGCTGAGGCTGGGATATCAGCCTGCAAGTGTCCAAGGCCAGGTTTTGGGATTGGAGCAGCCTGGGATGGTGGAAATGGATGGAATGGGATGAGCTTTGATGTCTCTTCCAACCAAACCAACCTATGATTCTATTTTTGATGATTATTTTTCTATTCTTAAGCCAGAAATGGAGAAAATTCCCACTATTCCCACATGAAATCAGGACCACTGTAAATATCAAGGCCATCACCTCTTATCCCATTTAATTTTGTATTTCAAAGATCCTGGACAATGCATCTGCTCGGTTCTAGATCTCCTGCACACACATGAAATCTTTGTGCTGCTTTTCATCCATCACATTAAACTCCAAGTTAAAATAATCCCTAATTTCTTCCTTTTACTCTTCATTTTTCAGGGAAAAATAATTGCCTGAATTGCAGATCTAAAACAAAACCACTGCCTCATCCACCATGTTACATTCCACTTAAAGATATTGGTACCAAAAACGTGATCTGCTGAGATGTTTTCCAGTTGCACTTTGTGGAGATCACTTTCCAGGCTTTAAAACCAAGGAATGATGAGTGCTCCAGGGATGAACCTCCTGACTCTGGAATGTGCATCCACCCAGAAGAGGCTGCTACAGGAAAAGCTGAATTCCTGTATTTTTTCAACCAGAATCACCTTTTATGCCCTAAGATTTTCTACCACCAGAGCCACTCCGCTGCTGTACTGATATGCAAATATGTCATGGGATATGCATTAAATAAGTTATATCCTTGTGGTCAGAGTGAAGTATCCTCACCGAAATCCACAAAAATGGGCCTTTTTCACACATTTCACCAGCATAGGACAGATAAACATGAAAAAAACCCCATCAATTTCTATTTTTCAGCAGTTGAAACCTGAGGTATAGTCTGTGCGTTGTGATGGATGCACACAGGCTCCTTCCTGAGCTTGTGGAGAAAGTTTAATTCCATGTCTTTCCTACTCCCAGCCTTTCTCCCAGTTTTTGTGTGTAATAACCAATAACAGCTCACACCACTACAGCACCATATTTACAGTGACACGCACTGCTCCCACTGAATATATCGGGAGGGAAAGTCTCTGTGTTTCTCAATAAATTAAAATTTTAATTAGCATCTTTTTCCAGAGTTTCCTTCTACCCCACATCCCCTCAACTTCCCTAGGAGTATTGATTTGGAATTAGGAAAGAAATGAAGAAATTAAGGGCTGATTTGAGCAGATCAGGAGCTGAATTCCAACCAAAACAAAAAATCACCATTGTCAGGGGGGGATGTTCTTCTTTGGACCCTGACTCCTGGCCAGGCTGTGTTCCTTATTTCAGTGTCCCATGTCCCAAAAAGATGAAACAAAGCTTCTTTCTGCTGTTTCAAAGCTTGTTTATTTTCCTTTCTTATCAAAGTTTCAGAGACACAGACTGTGCTGTGACCTCCAGGAACACGAGGGCAGAATGGCAATGGCTACCCAAAGCAGGTAGCTTTTATATCTATTATCAACCAGTTAGAAAACTTTACCTATCTTATTTTGTTCCCAAAACCAGTGAATATCAACCTCACTGACATGTCTCCTCTACACTAAATTCTATCTACCAATTAACAAGTCACAGGAACTCATGTCAGAGAGAAAAAGGAAGAGAAGGAGAAGAGAGAAGAAGATGAAGAAGGAGAAGCCAACTCTCTGAAAGGAAGTAACACTTCAGGGAAGCATCACATCTATACAAATAAGTTTGATTTCCTCTCCTTATAGCAGAATCTGGATTTTGTTGCATTCAAGGTAATCTTGGGCTTTGCTTGTTCCTTTATTAACTCCAGAGCTGGAGTTTTCTTCCAAGGGTGATAGAACTTCCAAAGCCTGCCAGAAGTCCCACGGATACCGTGGATGTGTTTTTGAAAGGATTTGTTGATCCAGCTGCCTACAAACAGAGATGAGATGCCTCTTTTGGAGCTCTTCGTGGCATCTGCAGTCGAGGGCATCCCACTGTTCTCGAGACAAGTGTGCACAGAAACAGCCCAAACTCCAAAGCTGTCTCTTCTCCCTTGATCTTCCCACGATACTGAAGTTTAGGATTGTCATTAAGTTGCCTAAAGTGCATCCAGTAGAAGGAAGAGATAAAACATCAGTGAAATTGGGCCTCTATGAAAGATTTATCTGTGTCTGAATCACCCTAGAGGGATTGCAGGGGTTTGGCCAAGCTGGGAGTTGCCACATTCCTTGGAATAACTCAGCAATTCCTTCACCTTTAAGATAAAGATGTTGCAAATATCCTCACCTCAGGATCACACATGGATCAGCACTCCTTTCATCACCCAATTTGCTCCTCCTGAAGGCAATTAGCCAAGATTTCCTCATTTTCCTACCACAGCATCCAAGCGATGCCAGGGACACCCAGTGGAGCCATCTCTTTGTCTCAGAGGGGTTTGAATGCAAGACACGAGAATGGGGTCAGTGAGGGTGTAATAATTCATCAAACACAGGAGGGGAGAACACTGGAAACATGGAAATATGGAAAACCTGGAAGCAGCTGGAGATCACTCCTGGACAGATCAGATTTAAACCATGAGGTCCCAGCTGAAATTCCCATTGCTCTGTGCTCTATCCCAACTCCCTGCAGAAAATCCCAGCATAACTGTTTCATGTTTAGAAGTGAAGATTAAACAAGACATTGGATAGGACAAAGGGGAATGCCTCAAATCAGGAGCAGATGTTAGGAAAAAAAAATCAATAATGTGAGGGTGGGGAGGCCCTCAGGGTGCCCAGAGAAGTTCTGGATGCCCCTGGATCCCTGGAAGTGTCCCAGGCCAGGTTGGATGGGGCTTGGGGCAGCCTGAGAGAGTGGGAGGGGGTGGAATTTGATGATCTTTAAGATCCTTTCCAATTCCACCTCCATGATTCCACGACTGCACTTTCTGTGAGTGAAAGCTGGTCGGACGTGGGGTTGAATTTATTTGGATTGGGTTTGTTTTATCCGCACTTCTCTTTCTCCCCAGTGGCAGCAAACCCCAGCTGACCCAGGAGCAGTGAGGACAACTCCGCTTCCAGAGGCAGCAGCCACGGGAGCATCCCATGGGAGCACACAGGAGAGGGAATTCAACCCTCAGCACCCTCAGAGGGGTCAGCAAAAGCAGCAGATCATATTTAAGGACCTAAAGGTGCAGCAGGATTGTGCCAGCAGGAATTCCCCCTCGGGGTAAGGCAGAGCAGGTCTCTGCTGCCCCTGGGGACAAGGAGAGAAGGACTCTCACTGCTGCCATCCCAAAGGCTCCGAGAGCTCCTTCTGTGTCTGCGGCTAAGTGGGGTTATTAGAATTGTATAATATAAGTAATATAAACTGCCAGTTACACCTATTTGCTGCAGCTGAAGGAATGCACTTAGGATAGAGAAAAAAAATTGAATTTTGCTGATGTTTGAGAGTGGTTGTGTGGCTGTAGCACCCAAGTTAAACAGAAGTAACATAAAATAATAATAACAATAAAAATAAAAATAAAATAATAAATAAAAATAATAAAATAAAATATGTAAACNAAAATAATAAAATAATTTTAAAAACAATAATATAATCGTTAAAAATAATAATTAAATAATAATTAAAAATAATAAAATAATTAAAAATGATTTAAAAATTTAAAAAATAAAAATAAAAAATATAATCAATATACAAATAAAAAAATAATAAATAATTACTTTCTTTCATGTTTTCACAGCAAACATTTCCTGGTAGCCATGTCACCCGCCCAGCCAGGAGCTGCCCCCAGCCTGTGCCACACAAATCTGCTCCCAGCTAATTCTCTGCTCCGCTTTTCTCCCCTTTCCCCGGGGCTGTGTGCGAGAGAAGCTCCCGTCCCCGCTCGGCTCCTGCGCCAATTAACCTGGCGCATTCCCACTCTCATTCTGCCATCTAGTGATGGATGGGAGCGCCGAGATTCCATCCCGCTGGAATCCTCCCGCCTTTAGCTCAGCTCTGCACACACAGGCGAGCAGCCCAAAGGCAGCGCCGAGGCATTCACGGCAATGTTTATTTATCCCAGTCCCATGTCCTGACCCCGTAAATAAAAGCAGCTCCACCAAGGGTGTCTCCTCCAGGCAAAGAGCTGCTGGGGGGATGCCTTAAATGGCTCCCTAGAAACAGAGAGCAGACAGGAATAAAGGAGGGATTTATTGGAAAGGCCTTCAGAGGTCACACTCTGGGCTCAATGGATCCCAAAATGGACAATGCCAGCTCCCGAGTTCTTCCCACTTTGATATCAGCATCAATTCCCCAAGCAGAAGCCAGGCAAGGATGGAATTTGCCCAAGCTTGCCCCCCTCTCCCCAAGATGAAGGTTTGCAGTTGTTGGGCCCAGGAGGGTCTGGGTGTCCTTGGAGAGCGAGCTGGAGAGGCTTTGTTATGTCAGTGTGAGCAAGAGAGAACAGCACTGAACGAGCTCCAGGGAGCTGCAGAGTCACACTGGGCAGGGCAGGGCTGGGAACAGAGAAAAGTTCAAACCTAAGGCATCAGGGGTCAGTAAAAATGGATGGCAAAGGCATAAACGCACACAGAGAATAAAGCAACAAACCAAAACTGAACCGTGGTAACGATTTTTGGGAATTTCAGGACCAAACGGGCGCTGGAGGCCAGCATAGGTTTTGTCCTTTGCACACAAAATGCCACAGCCAGTGGTGACACACAGTGCTGGGAGGGGGTGTAAGCAGGAAAACAAGGCTCACAGAGGATTTAAAACCATGTGAATGCACAAATGCACTTTAATTCCCTCAGGATTGACAATTCCCTGGAATCATACACAGTAGCCAGAACTTGGCTTTTTTTTTGCAGAAAACTGCAGTATTCCAAAAGGAAAAGATGTGGTTGCAACTCATCCCATCCCAAATAAAACCTGCCAGCAGCCCAGGTTAGGCTTCAGCCTAAACTCTGTTTTATTCTTGCTTATCAACAAGGATTAGCACTTTTACATGGCTTGGATGACATCTTGGATGAGTCTGGGGAGGAACTCTGAACCAAACTGAATTTCCAGGCAACATTCCTTAAACCTCGTGGACCCAAACCCCTCCAGCCCCAAGCAGCAAAAGGAAAATATCCATAAAGCTGTAATAACCTCCTAATGACAGCTCTCAGTTGTGCTGTTCCCAGGAGAAAATAAGGGAATTTGTTTTGTCTTGGAGCCATCTTTACACCTAAACCACTCTGCGTGTCTACCATAGAAACAGCCTGTCCTTATTAATGGTGCCATAGTAACCAACACCCAGGCAGAGGCTTATTAACACCCTCATCTCCAGAGAGAGCCACCAAAAATCCCACAAAAATCCAACCTTCCACACCAGTTAGCACCTAATTAACATTCCTGAAAACAGGGAGAGCAGGGAAGAAGTTTTAGTTTACCTCAAGCTGTCACAACTACGTGGCAGCGTCTACATTTTGGAATGTTTTTCTTTAAAAACATCAGAATTCCATGGTTACCTGTACTTTAGCACCAAGATTGCTTCAGAGACTCTCAACTTCTGCTTTGCTGCTTGATAGTTTGGATTTTTTTTTCTTCTTTCCCTTTTGGTGGTGCCTGGGCGCAGAAAACCAAGTCCTTGAAGCATCCCAGTGCTGAGCAAACCTCTCCAGTTAACACTCACTTTCACTAAAAGTCATTTCCCAACAATTCCCAAGATTTTCCCAACAGACTTGAGACCAAGGAATGCAAACTCCACCTTTTCTCCATACAAGAAACCCTCCCAATGATTGTGCAGGAAGGGAGGTCAAGCCCTGGGGTGGAATTACCCCCAAAAAGGTTCACCCAAGGAGAATTGGGTGAACCTGTGCTCACACATCACGAACATTTACAACACAACCACCTCCTGCACCGCC
Organism: Vireo altiloquus; assembly: GCA_013396875.1. Classification (NCBI taxonomy): domain Eukaryota; kingdom Metazoa; phylum Chordata; class Aves; order Passeriformes; family Vireonidae; genus Vireo; species Vireo altiloquus. The sequence goes on along the minus strand of VZRF01001108.1, from coordinate 551,262 downwards.
CAATCCAGGGCCAAAATTCATTAATCCACCAGTGCCAAAATTCATTAACGCAGCAGGTTCAGGCTGAACCCCCAACACTAATTTTTGCTATTTTTAGCAGCTTTGTCTGAACCTACTCACCCTGAATTTCACACCAAAGCCAGACATTCAACGTTATTCTGCCTATGAAACAATGAATCGAAGCTGACAAATTAATTATCAAAAGACACTCCATTCGCCAGAGCACCTAGTAAACAGCTCCTCTGAAAAGGCTTGTGCCAAAACGCTGCTGAAAACATAAATTCTGCTTGTTTTTAACACCTTAAAGGACACCTAATGCATTGCCAAAGCTGAAGCTTCTACCCAGAGTTTCTGTGACACAAAAGGGGACAAATGCTCATTTACATAAATGAAAAGAAGGGAAAAAAAGCCATTAAAATTATGAATGGTTAATGATTCATAATTAACCATCATGAATAAGACAACCAAGAACATCTCCTTCCCTACCTTCTCCAGGAGAGGTGGCACCAGGCCTTAGCAGTACCAGGAGAATTCTTGGACCAGAATAACTTAGAGGTCTTTTCCAGCCTCAATGATTCCGTGAAAGCAAATGCTAAACTTCTCCTCCTCCCTCTTAAATCCAATCCTAAAGCTAAGCCCAGCCTAACCCCAGCTGGACCCAGTGATTGTCCCTCACAGCCACACCAGGTCGGGGTTATCCCAACACCTCCGGACCGACCTCACCTCTTTTCTTGCAGATTGGCACAATTCCTGCTGCGTTTTTGGAAACCTCAGCTGGACTACAGGACCCATTCACGCCCCAAACCCCAATCCCACCCCTCCAGCAGAATATTTTCAGCACAAGGAGGTGTTGTTTAACGGGGGTGATCAGGACCTTTTGTCCCACTGACTCATTATCACCTCAGAGCTGCTGCAGACAGAGAACTGAGCAATTGTTTGCTGTCCAACCTCCTCCTTCCCTGATCAATCTGCCAGTCACCAGTGAATCAAACTTTCGGTGCGCTCTAAAAAATGAAGAACTGGATGTGTGTCTGCATTTTATCGGGTGTTTTTCGTCCCCTAGAGAACAATTATTTCGGTATTTGCCTGCTGACAGCAAAGCATTTCTTTAAACATGAACCCTCCAGAATTTAAAAGACTAGGCTGGAAGATTTCTGGTTTATATCACACAATACTTTTGCTCAAAAAAATCCCCACTTTTCAATCCCAAGCCTGACCCAAAGTTCCCCTAAAGTTAGAGGCTGGCAGATATGAGGATGTTGACGTGCAAATTCATTCTTCAAAGACTTGTCTCTATAGCATTATTTCGCTATTTCAAAACTGAAAATTAGGTTTCCCAATGGAAAGCTCTGACAGGATCATGACTATCTGTCATTTAAAATGAAAACGTACTGTTAGATTTTATTGTAGGATAGATCAAGAACTCTCAAAAGAAAGAACAGATCATCTGTGTTTAATAAATCCCTGGGGAGGAGCTTCCCAGAGCAGTGTGGGTGTCCTGGGCACTGCTCATCCACCACCCCCTCCAGGCTGTGGAAATCCTCATTGGAAACAAATTCCAGCCTAGATCTGAAAAGGTTTGAGGCTCAGAGTGGTTATTAAAACACTGCGTTGTTCTGTAATTTCTATATGCTTTTAATAATTTACTCGAAGAGATCTTTCTACTGTAATATTTTTACAGCCTCTTCAGCCTCAGATGCTCCACTTACCCTTCATATGTTCATGTGCTTTTAAGCAAATTTCTCTATGAAACATTAATGTATCATCATGTAGCTGTACTCTGGCCAGAATGAAAGTCAATTTTGATTTAATGTGATCACCAGTTTTTATTTTTCCCCCCCTCCAAGAACCATTTTTTTATTTGACCTCCTGACTACTGGGATGTTTTCAAGCTGCTGAGGTCCCGTGTGAAAAATCCCAGGTCAATAACACCACCAAGCACAAATTCCCTACTCCACTTTTCCAGCAATTACCTCTATTTGAAGTCGTGAAAAATTCACTCTGCACCTCTTTCATTTGGTATCAGGTCTTCACCCGCTTTTTTTTTTTCCTGTTTATTTGATCAAATATAATCTGCAGGAGCTTTTTATTTGTTTATTTACCTTGTTTTTAACTTGCCAGTTTTACAGGCTGAGCAGCACCTTAAACCACTTCACTTTTAATTTACTTGGTGGGTCCTCCTGCCCACCTGAGCCGCTGGAATTTAAGTGAAGAAATAACTTCCAGGCAGTCAGCACCTCAGTCTTCCAAGGAACTTTATTTTTCCTAATCACCTCTGATGTCTCACGGGCCATTACTTCTCCTGCTTTACACAACGGGCTCTGAGCAGGCAATTAGCTCCCGGTAAAACCTGCAGCGATTAGGAATATCAGCCATCTGCAGCCGGTCACAGGTGGATTTTTGGGGGAAAGCACCACCCGAGGAGAGCTCAGTAAATTTGGGGCAGCATTTTTCCTCCCTCAGTGCTTTAATGAACATCCTTGTTTGGATGAGAGGAGCAAACTGTGAATATTCCGAGTGCTGGAAAGGAGAAAAGGTTTTTGAAAGGAGAAAAGGTTTGAAATCATCAAAGTGGAGCAGCCTGGTCTGAGGAAAGTGTCCCTGCCCTCTCAGGGAGTTGGAACAGCATGAACTTTAAATTCTTTCCCAACCCAAACCATTTCGTGATGGAATTGTAATGGCAAATAGCCCCAAAATGCTGAGTTTGGGATGAGTCTGCCAGGAGCAGAAGTGGAGCAGGAAGCTTCTCCTCTCTGCAGGAAGAACAGATCAGTCTGCAAGGCTGCAATCTACAGAAGGGAATTCTACCAGATATTTTTAAGGCCTGGGGATTCCTTACTTGTCAAACAGAAGGAGACCTGAACAAGAAAACAATGGAAAGACCAGGCTGTAGGATATTTGGGGAACCTTTAATCATACCCAGTTCCACTAATGGATCCCACTGAAGAAATCCACCTTGATAACATAAAAATAACCTTACAGTGGTCAGAAATAAATGCCAGCATGCACTTAAATATCTTCTCTTTTCCTAATTTTTTTTCTTTTTTTTCAGCTTCAAAGAACAGAGGGAAGAGTTGGGAGGGAAGGAAAAATCAAGCAAATAATATTCCTGTCTCTGAAAAAAAGTCTCTTTCAAAGTATCCCCATTGATTTTCTTCTAATTAGACCATAATTAGAATAGTCACTGTGATGGCAATAGATTTATTTTTATTGCTACTTAAGATTTTGTATGACAATTTTATTTTCAATGGGAAAGAAGGGAAAGGGGGAGAACTCAGCCCAGGACAGAATTTCCGGCTGCACCTTCCCATCTTTGGGAAGCTGAGGGAAAAGTGATGTCCCTGTGGAGCCCAGGATGGAAGAGAGAGATCTTTTGAGTGTTTTTATTTGCCTGGAAAATGTTCCAAATATGTGTGACCAAGGCCCTGAGCAGCCTGGCCCAGCTTTGAAGTTAAATCTGACTTTGTTTCAGCTCTGGCTTGAGCAGAAGGTTGGGCCAGATGTTCTCCAGAGGTGGAGAGGAGAAGTTTTCTGAGCATCAAGGAGCAGTTACAGCATCAAGGCTTGAACTGTTAATGGCTTTTGTTGATTTTATTGAGACAAATCTGTATAACTACAGTGAAATGAGATTTTTTTAGCAGAATAAAGTGAAATCCAGAGTTCAGGAGTTGTTCTTTTCTCCCAGGTTTCTGTTTTGGTGCTGCCCCAGTGTTGTCAGAAGAGGAACCATCAGCAAGTGAAAGATCACCAGAGTCCTTCCAACCTTCCCACAAAAGGACTGTATCAAAATATAAACTGTGCCTGTGCCAAGGAAATGTTAATGAGAGGGATCTGGAAAGGGTAAATATAAATACACATCACTGCAGCTTGCTGCTGATGAGAAATTACGATTTTCTTCCTCAGAAGGCATAGCTCCAAAACGCTAAACTGGAATAAAAGCAGATATCCATTCCTGCAATCACAATAGGACCTGGAGACCTGGGATTATATCAATCAGAATATAGAATTGATTATAGAATATAATTGAACATATTCTATATATATTCAATTATTTGAATATATTCAATATATATATTCTATATCGAATATAGAATCAGAATATAAGCTGAACACAGCTCTGTATTCCCTCAGTCAGTTCTGTATTCCTTTCTTCTAGATGAACAGATAGACATTAGTCAGAAGTGTGCTGGGAAAACTGGAATTTCATAATTGCATGGAAAAATGGCTTCATTTCCACTGGGAAAAAAAAAAAGTTCAAAATTGTAGAAGAAAAAAAAAACCTAAAAATTGAGCACAAAGAATAAATCTCTGTTTTCCTTCATAGGCAGGATTGAAAAATGTGTTTGGGAAAGGAATTATTTAAATGCTCTAGATTACATTTGATTGGAGGGGAAAAATTCATTTCTTCCCCTGAAGGGAAAAAACTAATATGTTCCTAAGTGCAGCAAAAACAGAGCCATTCCGAGCTGTCATTTGCAATTAAAAAGAGAAAATATTTAATGGGAGCTGGTGACTACTTTGCAATGGCAAAATTGCTTTTAGCCTTTCGAAAATTCCCATTCTATTAGAACTTCCACAGCCCTTGTGCTGCATGTAAAATGAAGGCTGGGAAATAAGGATGGATTGGCCCAAGCAGAGCTTGAAGATGCTGGAATTGGGCACCAAGGGATGGATTGTCCAAGGAAGCTGTGGCTGCCCCTGGATCTCTGGAAGTGCCCAAGGTCAGGTTGGATGGGGCTTGGAGCAGCCTGGGATAGTGGGAGGTGTCCCTGTCCATGGTAGGGAGTGGTTATTTATTCAGATTATTAGTTTTCTTCTCCTTAAAATGTATAATTGATGATTTTTTCAATTTCTTCAGCTTCTCCATTTCCGTCTTCACAACAGCCTCGTGAACTTCAACTGAGCACACAAGTGTAGGAGGAAAACAGGGCATGAAAAGGGGAAAAAAAAATCCATGAAATTATTTAAAATGTGAGTAAATCTAAATGAGGGATGAAAACCTGACCGCAGAAAATCCCAGAATATGAACGAGTTCATCAGAAACACGAAACCAGGTGAAACAAATCCTACTCTGCCTGTAGGGCAGTGATGAATTTGCAGGGATTTTTTTCCCCTAAAGTGGTGGCAAACATGGAAACCCACCAATATTTTTTCATTTTTTTGATTCGTCTGTCTTCTTTTCCGTTTTGGTACCACCATAAATCTTCGTCACCCACCTTTATTGAACTACTCGTGTCCTGATTAACAACCTAATGGCTCTGAGAGATGAAACCCATTAATTTTGATTATAGGCCCTTAAAGCAGGCACTAACTCTTACTTTAATTCTGATGGAATTGCCTTAATGAAGCGAAGGTGGCTGAAAACAGAGGTCACCACAGCGTGAGCTGCTCGTGCTCGGGGTGGTTGTAGTAACTCCCCAGTCCTGCTGCTACTCAGAGTAGTAACTCCTCACTCTGCTGCTTTTCAGAGCAGTAATTCCCCATTTCTGCTGCTTTTCAGAGCAGTAATTCCCAATTCCTGCTTCTTTCCAGAGCTTGGTGCCCCTCGGGGACTCCCCAGGTCATGTTGGTGGCAGGAGGAGGATGTGGCAGAACAACTGATGGATATTCCTGAAAATCCAGGTTTACAGGGGGACTAAAAAATACTTTAAAAAAACCAAACAACAACAAAAAAAACCCCACCAAAGTAAAAAAAAAAAACAAAAACAAAAACAAAAAACAAACCCCAATGGAAAGTTAAAAACAATTTTATTGCCAGAAACTCAAGTGAGAAAAATATTTACCGTGGTGATGAGGCTCAGAGATGCAGATCCAGCAGCTGGAAGCTGGCAGAGCTTCCCTGTCCACTCCTGTGCATTCCCACACCACCACTTCTCTTCCTATACACAATAAAACCAGCCAGGATTTTAATAAAATGTCAGGCCAGTAATAAAAGACCATTTTTATTTGACCTTTCAGGAGAAGGTAACCGAATTTGTAGCGAAATGAATCTGCAGGTTGGGCAGAGCTGGGCAAGAAATGGATTTATTGTAGTGATATTTGGGATCTTTTTCCTCCCAAATTAGGATTAAAAGTAAAAATCTATCCATTTCTCAAAAGATGATTATCAATAAACAGATTTATAGCAGCTTGGTAAAATATTTTCTTCCTTTATCTTCAAAACCCATTCAGTGTTGAGCTGTCTGAAGGAAAAACTAAAGTTTGAAGGAAATCAAAGTTTGAAGGAAATCAAAGTTTGAAGGAAATTAAAGTTTGAAGGAAAAATGACAGTTTTCCTTTAAGACACATCAAAAGAATCCCAGGATCACTGAGGTTGGAAAAGACCTCAAGGATCATGGAATTCAAGCTGTGCCTCATCCTCACCTTGTCCCCAGCCCAGAGCACCGAGTGCCAACTCCAGCCCTTCCTTGGGCACCTCCAGGGATGGAGACTCCATCACCTTTTTGGGCAGCCCATTCCAAACCCTGAGCACCCTTTCCATGGGGAAATTCCTGCTGCTGTCCACCCTGAGCCTCCCCTGGAATTACCTGTCAGGAGGGATGTTCTTCTCTGGACCCTGACTCCTGGCCTGGCTGTGTTCCTTATTTCAGTGTCCCATGTCCCAAAAAGACGAAACAAAGCTTCTTTCTGCTGTTTCAAAGCTTGTTTACTTTTGGTTCTTATCAAAGTTTGGGAGGCACAGACTGTGCTGTGACCTCCAGGAACACGAGGGCAGAATGGCAATGGCTACCCAAAGCAGGTAGCTTTTATATCTATTATCAACCAGTTAGAAAACTTTACCTATCTTATTTTGTTCCAAAACCAGTGAATATCAACCTCATTGACATGTCTCCTCTACACTAAATTCTATCTACCAATTAACAAACCACAGGAACTCATGTCAGAGAGAAAAAGGAAGAGAAGGAGAAGAGAGAAGAAGATGCAGAAGAAGAAGCCAACACCCTAAAATCTCCATGTTGGCTCTATATAATATATATAGCAAAACCTAAAAACTCCAACTCCACACTCTGTGCTGCACTAAACAACATCTCCTCATTTCTTTGGTGCTCTCAGCTCATCCAGAATTGGGGTAAATGCTCCCACGAGCTTGGTTCACAGGCCAAGCCTTTTTTGAGGAGCTCTGAGGGTAAAACAAACAACCAGAGGAGCAGGAAAAGTTCCCAAGCTTTTCCTGACTCCAACATTACCAAGACCAAGGCTGCTTTTTTTCCTTGTGTTGTTGATAAATAAGGAAGAGCCACGACTGCCGTGGTGAGGCCGAGAGCAGCCCAGGAGCTTTGTTTGAGCTCTTAAACCACAATTCCATGTTTTTCCCCTCGGATGAGGCCATTCACACCCTGGGTGGGTCTGGATGGCAGTGGATCCGTGGAGTGCAGCTCCTCCCCACAGCTGACAGATGTGACAGGAGGGCTCCCAGCACCCCAAAAAAGGCACACTCGAGCTGGCTCTGATGCTTTGGCCTTCCAGATCCAGGAGCCTAAGCCAAGAAATGGGTAAAGGCCTCACTGGATCCTGAAATATTCCCCATTTTCATGGTAATGTCTGAGTCAGAGATTCAAAATGTTAACCAAGTCATAGTATTTATATAATTTCTAGTGTGCTGTAGCATTGTGTGCAACACCAGCAGCGATTTGCAAGGTCACAATATGATTCTTTTAAATATTTCTGATTCCAAAGCCTGTTTAAACCTTCTCCTTTAAAACTGTAATTAAAGCTTTCAGGGAAATCCTTTCTTACTCCCTTTACCCAAGTCCTCCTCTCACTCCTCAGTTGCCTACACCAGATCCCACATAGGAACCTGAAATACAGATTTGTCTCCTACACCTGCCACAGAATATGGGCCTGGTAATTGAATTAAAGTTCTCCAAAATAAATTAATTTAGCGTAGCAGATGGCCAGCACGGATTTCAGCTCGGCTGTGTGGCAGCCAAGTTGATTTAAATCAACTCGAGGAGAGGTAGGCTTTAATCAGGTCAGCTGACAGCTATTAGAGCAAACCTGATTGAAATTCAGAAATTTAGGGGAAATAAATCCACCACCAACCCGACATTGCCCTCCCACGGGGACCCAGCGGATAAAACTTTTAAAACATTCAAATGATTCTGGTTTGGGTAATAAGATTTAGCAGAGCATGGCAGGCTTTTATTTTGCTGTTCAGCCTCCTCCTTGCCTTTTTTAGTGGAAAAGGTGCCACGTAAAAACCAAGCACCACAGAACAAGAGAAGAGGGAAAAGGTCCAATTCTTGGCTGCCTTCAATCAATTTTTAAAGCCGTTCAAACGAGACATAAAATACTACAAAGTCAAAATAGCTGCGTTTTATACTCAGCTGGCACAGCTGTAAACGAAAATAAAGCTGAAAGGGGAGAATTTGTGCAGCAAATATTTCCTTTTTTTCTGTCTTAACGTTAATTTTAACCATTCTTTCCATTAAAAAAATCTCTTTGCTAAGCATGGAGATGAAGATACAGGTGAGTTTATTGTGCCACCTGAGATGGCTCATTAGTGGTTTTTAATAATTGAATTCTTCATGGCTCTGGAACAGCTGGGCTTTATCCTCCAGGTAGGAATGAAATCTCCATCCTGCTTTCTCTCTTATTCTGAGTATCTTGTACACAAAACTGGTTCAGAAATAGATTTTCCAGCTTGTTGGCCAGCTCCTAAACTTTAATATTTATTTCCACCTCACAATCCTGATGAATGCAACACTTCAGGAGTATTTTGGGGAAATAGGTATTCAAGAATGAGACTGACTAGGAAATAATGGATTTTTTCAACCAAATGGGATATTGAAACATTTTCCATATTAAAGAAGAACAACCTGAGACTCAACTCCATGTCCCCACCAACCATTTCCCAATGTGGCATGGAAGGTGTGTGTGGATAAATGAAACTGAAAACCAGGAATCCTTAAAAGCCACCAGGAACTGATAAAATGTGGATCCAATTGGACCAATCTTGTTCTAGTCCCAAACAAGAGAGAAAACACCTGCAGTGTTGCTTTAATCCAGTGCCAGGATTGGTTTTAAAATTCATTTTTTAACCTGCAGCCTTTGTTCCATAAATCACAGAATAGCTCAAGTTGGACATGGGATCATCAAGTTCCATATATTTGTATATTGGATATTCTGTGTATTTCTCCTGCAGGAAGTTGTTAGAAAATCAAGTGAGGTTGGAATAGATTCCTTCATTAATGCTGGAGGTGATTTGTTGTTTCTCTGAAGGCAGATTAGGCTAAAAAAAAAAAAAGTTGTTTACATTTGGTTTGGCTCATTCTTGCATGCCTTTATTAAAAATACCTTCCCAGGATCAGTTTCTGCGGGCTGCCATCAAGCCACACTTCCAAACCTCCCTGTCTGTACAGAAAAGAGGGAAAAATATGAAATAGTGGGGTGTGGAATTGATCAGGAGGAGATTTTTTATCATTTTTAAAAATTATCAGCACCCAGCAAGGACCTGTGTGTGCTCCTTGAGCACTTCGAGGTCATCTCACCTCAATCCTTGCCTGGATTGACATTGCTGGGCTTGGGTGACCCACAGGATTCGGGATGGAAGCAGAGGGTGCATCCGTGGCATACAGGGCACCAAACACCCAAAAACCCTGAGCAGGGAGCATCCAAAAGCATCCAAAAACAGCAGCAGCTGGCAAATCCCAGTTATCCTGCAAAAGCACAGCATGGAAAATGTCAGAATTTCCAAAATTCCAACGAGTTGGAAACCCCAACGCTTTCCCCTCACTGCCATTGCGTGCCCAGAGTGGGGATAGCAGGAGAGACAATCCAACACTCTTTCAGGTTTTATCTGTTTACTTCTCTCTCGTGTTTTATCTGTTTATTTCTCTCTCCCCACTTAGCTGCCCTCCCACTTGTGATTCCACAGCATTCCAGCCACTTGGAAGTCGAAGGGAGCCGAAAGCCGCGGCACAAAAACAACATCTTGCAGAATCCAAAGCTTCAAGTGGGTCTTAATCATCAGCTCACATTGAACTTCAGGCTATTCATATGCAGAAAAGATTGCAAAATCCCAGCTTCAGATGGCATTGCTTCATTAATGGCATGAGCAGCCACAATTAACGGGATGTTGTTTCCAACAACGAGCTTAGAAATACAGGGAAATGGCCACAATATCTTTATTTATTGGGTTGGAGCTTTGAAATGTCATCTCTGAGGCAACTTTTTTTCAAGGCAGCTCAAAAAATCTGTTCTCGACTTTTTGGGGAAGGAAAATAAAAGTCACACCAGAAAAATCGAGCTATTTTTATACTGACATGAATGACAAATATGTATCCAGAAACATTCAGCAAGTGAGTTATTTTTAATTCTCCCTTAATTCAATAAGGTTAAATAAGGTGAATAGGAATAAAGTGAGTCAAGAGATTATTTGTTACAATTGATATCTCCGTGTGAATGGGATTTCCAAGTCCTAAAAAGTCCAATTTCTAGTTGACACTGCTGTAATAATGAGGAATTCCTGCTGGGATGTTTGCTCTGAAGCGTTCTCTGTCCTGGAATACAACAGCCATTTCCTGTCAAGGGTGCAGATTAAATCCAGTGATATTCATCCTCCATAATGCACCATTTCCATGATGAGTTTACTTGGGAAAAGGTCCTGAAAACTGGTAGAAAATAAACCTGCTGAATACTCCATACGTGCCACCCTAAAATCACGGGAATCATTCAGGTTGGAAAAGCCCTCTAAGGTCATCAAGTCCAACCATTCACCTCAGCTTTTAACATCAGGAGCTGAAAACTCTTAAAACGACCCCAAAACTCCACTCCTGCAGTGGGAATCTCTGGTTGTGCAGAGTTCCCTTGGCAGCTCCAGGAATTCTTTGATTTCCTGTAAATTCCTGTTGCTTACAGGGTGTTTTCGGTGTCGAGGATTTGCAAGCATCTCCATATATAAATAAACCACTTATATAAAGAAACGGGGTTGGCAGGAGAGCATCAGCTGTTCCCTTCCACCCAAAATGGTTGCTCATTTTTCCACGGATTTAAAAAAAAAAACTCCAACGCTTCCATTTTTCCCGGAAAGTTGTGATTCCCACATATCCCCGTGCAGAGAATCATCCTTCCTCTATTATGAGGCCTTTCAGGTGCTCTACAAAGGACCCAGGGAAATGTTTGGTCACAGCTCTGATTTTTCATATATTTAATATTTATACTGAAAGGCGGAAACCGATTTTTTTTCATATTTTTTTCATATTTCATATTTACGTTGATGTTCTTCTTCTAAAAAAAAGAGAGAGAAGAATTTAATTTATCAAATGGTTTAAAAATTAATTGTATCAAAGACATAAAGTGTCACAGGATGGATTTCCCTGTCCCCACCACAAAAAGTTCCTCAAATGGATTTCTCTGTCCTCACCACCCTAAAAAGTTCCTCCAACATTCTGCTTTGCCTGTGAGTAGGAATTTCTACATTTTACAAATATTTCTTTCCACCAAAGCAATTTTTTTTCTCTTAATCAAAGCAATTTCAAGGTAGAAGTAAGAGGAAATCTCACCTTTGCATTGTTTTGTGAATCCATAAAATCCCTGTTTTTATCCTTTAATTTCATCTTCCACTTGGAAAGAAAGTGGCAATCAAGAGGAAAGATTCTTTCACCCCAAAATCCTTTAAAAATCCCTAAAAAAAGCACAAGTAAACCAACAAACTAATGAAATCAATGTGATTCAAGGGTCTAGAAATAATCAATTAGAGGCAAAATTTAGTCAAGCAGAAACAAACGCAAGGAGGAGGATTTCGGTGCCCAAATGTAATTGCTTAAATTCCTTTAATTTCTGGAGTGAAAAGTAATATATTAAGGAAGCTAATTAGATATTGATTCAAATAAATGCAGCCTCCTGGTGGCTAAGCACTGGTTATTAAGAATTCTTGTATAAATTAAAGGCTACAAGGAAAAAACCCAAATATTTTTGTAGCCCTGGTTGTAAGAAAGGCAAGAATTAAAATCCCATTCAGCCAGAAGTTGCAATATTTGGAAATATGCTCCTGTTATTGCACCCAGACCCTCATGGAATTCAGTGGGAAAGAACTGGCTGAAAACATGGAACCAGGGGTTGTAAACATCCATTACCCAGTTATCAGTTACAGGATTTCATGGCATCAAATCCACCAAATTTAAGAATTTACAGTTCCCTGAAACGTTGGCAACAAAACTGAAGAGCACTGAAAGAGTGAAATTTCCTGGGAACGAGAGGCGAGATCCCATATCTTGGATTTCTGGGATATCACTGGAGAAGGATCCAGCTCCCACCCATCCCTGGCATGGGGATGAGGGATGAAGTTATTCCCTCTCCGTGGAGCCAAACATCCCCCCTGGAATCTGTCCTGGGATGTGGTAGAGGGGAAGGGGACACAAACTCTTCATCCTGGAGATCTTGTTAAAAATGGTGATGAGCAACGGGGTCTGATTTTGGAGTTAGCCCTGAGCTGGGTGGGACATTGGGCTTCCCAACCTGAATTCTCCTTGGGAAGGATCCTGTCTTTCCAGAGGGAAAACTTGCCAAGAAAATCAACAAAAAGGAGAGGTGAACCTCTACTATTAAAATAAATTACTCAAGTAATAAGTAAATAAATAAGCAGATAAAAAAATCAAAATTAAATTAAAATAAATACCATTTAAAATTGAATAAAGAGATAATATGGAGAAAATAACTTGCAAACCCCTTTCTTTTCCCTCCTTCTCTGTCATTTCTCAGTCCCCAGAGTCCAACACTCTCTCTGACAGTTCTGTTCCACATTCTGTGCTTTCCCTCTAATGTGTGGTTTGACTGTGCCCTGTATTTTGGGTGCTCCCTTGATGGCTGGTTGCTTCAACATTCTAACAAGCCTACTGCAAAAAAGAAAAAAAAATAAAAATAAAAAATAAGCATTTCTTTGTCAAGCAATCATTTTAGGGATGTATTCAGTTGTGAAGGGGGAGTGATTGTAAATCACTATCACCAACCCAGAGGAATTGCTCCCAACAATTCCCGGTGACAGTTCCAAAGGGACAACTACTGCCCACGCCAATCATTTTTCATGCAGAGTTTTCCGGGCTAGAGCCCTGAAATTGTTGTTGTCTCTATTACAGAGAGGTGTTTGGAACCTCCTCCTTGAATAAGTTTATTTTTTGTACTACCTGAACACAAAATAGAGAAATTTAAAATGAGTTTATACAGAAATTGGACAACACCATCAGCGGCAGCAGCGGGTTTGGGTTGCTCCTTTCAGCTCTCCATAGCAATCTTTAATTTTGTAGTTTTTAATGGATTCTTTCTAAAATCAATATTAAATTTCCTGTTGGTTTGACGATTTGCAAATATTCCATGATTCCCCCCCATTTTCAGTGCTGGTGTGTCACCAAATTCCATGGAATTGTAAATGTGGTGTAACACTGGAGAATCATGGGATGGTTTTGGCTGGAAGATTTTAAAGGTCACTTGATGCAACGAGGATGGAGCAGGACTTGTCCTGCTAATTCCAGGCTCAGAGAAGCCTTTGGATTGACTTCCAGGAGTTGCTAGTGTTGCTCTTCCCTGATTTAAGGCTCCCCACAGACCTTAGCCAACATGTTGGTCCTTACTGACAGCGCTCTGTGAACTACGACTCATTAAATAACGAGTTTGGGGGAGATTAATTACCTCGGGAGGTGCTTGACATTCCCCATCTGGAGCAGAGCTCTCGGCTGTCGCCTGCCAGGAGAGGAACCATTCCATCCATGGAATGAACACATCCATCCCAATTTAGCTGCTCCCACAAGGACTCACTGATGATCCTGAATTGCATCCCATGCAGTCCCCTGAAGGACAAGGGAATGAACCATTCCATCCATGGAAAACCATCTCCAGAACACATCATTCCTGGATTTAGCTGCTCCCACAAGGGCTAAGTGATGATCCTGGATCACATCCTGTACAGCCCCCTGAAGGACAGGGAGAGGAATGATTCCATCCATGGAAAACCATCTCCAGAACACATCATTCCTGGATTTAGCTGCTCCCACGAGGACTAAACAATGCCCCTGGATTGCATTCCAGCCCCCCCAGACCTCACTGAAGGACAGGGAGAGGAATGATGCCATCCATGGAAAACCATCTCCAGAACACATCATTCCTGGATTTAGCTGCTCCCAGGAGGACTAAACAATGCCCCTGGATTGCATTCCAGCACCCCCAGACCTCACTGAAGGACAGGGAGTGGCAGCATGACCATGACATGGAGCTGTGGCTGCACATGAGCAGCATTTCAACTCTGTTGTTTCCTCCCTCAGTGTTAAAAATAAATCCTAAAAAAAACCCAACTAGAATGATCTAAAACTCCCTACGAACACCTGGGAACTACAGCCAAGAAGCCCTTGTGGATGTCATCAATGAGCATCACATTAACACTGTGAAACCAGAAAAAA
>VZRF01001108.1:520912-536864 GCA_013396875.1 Vireo altiloquus | reverse complement strand
TATAATTATAAATATAATCCTTCTTATCTATAATCTTCAAAAAAAGAAATAAAAAGCAACAAAAAGACACCCACAAAGCCAATATTATTCTATGGCCTAGGCAATGTGTTAATTTATTCATCTGGTTATACTCACATTCCACGTTAGGAGAACAATTGGATTTTTTCCTGGTGGATTTTTCCAGAATCGGATATTTCAGGGCCATCAGAAATAATGTGAATGTTTCTCCAGTGCCACAGATTGGGATTTTATTTCTTGGTGCCTTCATCTAACCCAATAACTCGTGCTGAAATTAGATCAGGCATTTTAGGAAGAGATTCAATCTTATTTTAAGGCTCCTCATTGATGCTGCATGAACCACATCCATTATTAATCTGTTCCAGTGCTTAATTACCCTTGTTAAGAATACAATTAAGAAATTGTCTGCTTTTTGTTTGACCTTTTTCTGTGTTCAATTTTCCTTCAATTTCTGTCAAAATTTTCTGGTAATGTTTCTCCCAGATTTTCTCATAAGTAGCCCTGCTCAAACAGAAATATATTTAAAATACAAGCTCTCCTCTTTCTTGTCAGGAGTAGAAGTGGTCTATGCAGATAAAAAATGAAAAACAAAAGGAAAAAATTAAAAAGGAAGAACAGAAATGACAAAGAAACATATAACAGATTATTTTTAAAAGCGGGTGATTTATTTAAAAGACACTGAGTGGCTCATCTTGCACCATGGCTATTTTTAGACAAAAGTTCAGCATTTAAGGTTCAAATCCAAGGTGTTTGCTGAGGCCCAGAATTTATTGTTGCAGCTCAGCTGCTAAATCCATCATCCCTTGGCTATGATGCTATGAGCAAAGGGGCTGGAGTGTGATCAGGGAAGGGATTGGGGTTGGGAATGGGGTCTGGAGCCCCAGGAGGGGCAGAGGGAGCTGAGGAAGGGTCTGGAGGAGCCCCAGGAGAGGCTGAGGGAGCTGGGAAGGAGCTCAGGCTGGAGAAAAGGAGGCTCAGGGGGGACCTTGTGGCTCTGCACAACTCCCTGACAGGAGGGGGCAGCCGGGGGGGGTCAGGCTCTGCTCGCAGGGAACAGGGACAGGAGGAGAGGGAACAGCCTCAGGCTGGGCCAGGGCAGGCTCAGCTTGGACAGCAGCAGGAATTTCCCCATGGAAAGGGAGCTCAGGGTTTGGAAAGAGCTGCCCAGGGAGGTTTGGAGTGCCCATCCCTGGTGGTGCCCAAGGAATTCCTGGAGGTGGCACTCAGTGCTCTGGGCTGGGGACAAGGTGGTCACTCGATGACCTTGGAGGTCTTTTCCAGCCCCAGTCATCCTGGGATTCCNGGGACCTTGTGGCTCTGCACAACTCCCTGACAGGAGGGGACAGCCGGGGGGGGTCAGGCTCTGCTGGCAGGGAACAGGGACAGGAGGAGAGGGAACAGCCTCAGGCTGGGCATGGGGAGGCTCAGGGTGGATATTGGGGAAATTTCCTCCTGGAAAGGATGCTCAGGGTTTGGAAAGAGCTGCCCAGGGAGGTTTGGAGTGCCCATCTCTGGTGGTGCCCAAGGAATTCCTGGAGGTGGCACTCAGTGCTCTGGGCTGGGGACAAGGTGGTCACTCAATGACCTTGGAGGTCTTTTCCAGCCCCAGTCATCCTGGGATTCCCTGATCCCACAGCTCCCTGGGATCTCTCCACCTTCCCTTCAGGCCAAGAGCAGAGCCCTGAGGAACTGCTGCTCCTGCCGGGGCTGGGTCATTATTTGTGGGTTATTGGGTTATTGATCCCTCCCCACGCACACATTTACTCCAGCAGGGATAAATACCCACAAACAACCCCAAACCTTTCTGACACCACACGGGGCGACAGCCAGAGCACATTTTGTTGTGTGTGTTTGCATCTCCCTGACTCCCACGCAGAGTTTCCATGGGAAAGCTGCAGAATGCCTCCGCGAGGGGAATTTTTAGTGCGGCTCCTAAACCTATCCTCCCTCCCCAAAATGTCATTTTATTGCCTTGTCAATCAGCGTATAATTAGCTGGATTTACACGCGGAACAGATGGGAATTTTGGAAATGTTGCTTTTACTAAATGCATGTGAGGAGTTTTAAAAAAAAAAAAAAGAACCATGACTTAGGGATTTAATATATTTGTATTCCTAAGATGAGGCTGAATTAAATTCAGTTCTATAAATATAGCCAGTAAAATGTGCAGCAAAAATGCCAAGAATTATTAATTATGAACAACAACAACAAAGTTCTCTGGTATTCAGAGGAGAAAGTAAGAAAATACCATATTTCATTGTGAAAAATAAACATCAGGTTTATGCTGATGACTTCAGATGTCCTCTTTAAGGAGAATTTTCCCAAGTTTTAAGAACATGAAATTCTGTCATTTTTGGCTGACATAAGAATTTCTGTATCCCCTTCATGACCTCACCACAGCTTCCCAGCACTCAGCTATTTAATATTTCTGATTGAATGAATAGAATATATATATATCATTTTAGACTTATCCACCAGAATATCTAATTTAATAACTATTTATTCTTTTCTTTCTTTTCATGCGTTGTTCTATAAATATACTTTCTCCCTGTTGAAGTCCTGGGTCAGACTGAGTCTCCTGGTAAATTAAGGATATAAAAGAACAGAGAAATGTGACTTTTTTTTTCCCTCTCCCTGCACACTTCCCAGACACTACACTGCTTTTTGACAGCTCACTTTAGAACAAGAAGAGAAAATAGAACGCCAAATTAAAAAGGAATAAAATGAATAAAAACCTCTGGATGAAAATGGGACCAATACTCCCCATTTTGGAAAAAACCATCCTTTCAGTCCCTGTAAAATTAAAATTCCTTACAAACTCACCTGGAATTTCTGAAATAGCGCAGACAATTACAACAGGAGGTGAGGATAGTGGGATTTTTGCTCTACTACCTCCTACAAAGGTTAAGACTCCCAGATGTGGCACCAAAATTTGGTTCCCGAGCCAATTAAAAAGCTTGCCATGAGTTGGACCAAGAACTGTGCAGCTTTTCTTGCCCTGTGCAGAAACTGCATCACGAAGCTCTTTAAAACAGAGCGTCTGGAACCCAAATTGGAGATTTTCTTTCAGAACAGAGCCAGTTTCTGGGCATTTCATTTTGTATTTTACTGTTTCAGTGGATACCCACCTCCTTCCCAACCAACAATGGTGGAAACGCCGAAATCAGGCCCTTTTTAGTCTGAATTACCAAAATAATACGTGGTTGTAACACGATTAGCGCCTGAATTTGATTTATTATGTTCAAGAAGGAAATGAAGGGCAAAGAATCCAGGTTTGTTTGCCGTGGGTATTGTGGAATAAACACAATAAGATGCCAAAAATAATGCACTGAAGTGCTAGAACATCACACTGATGAGCACTCAACTTTTCCACCTTGGGGTACAAAATCTAAATTAATTATACCTTGGAAGGCAGTTTGGCTGCAGGGGCTGGGGAGATGAGGGGAAATAGATGGAAAAGACTTTCTTGGCTGCTGGGAATATCCAAGGATGACAGAGGGATTATTTTTATTTCCAATATAAACAAGTAGCCCAGAGCGGAAAAAAAAACCCCAAAAGATAATTAAGGCAAGTTATCAGGAGAACTGGACCTCCTGGCTTATCACATCTAATGGTTTGTTATTCTGGGCATATTTCTCAGGTTTTTCCCTCAGAAAGGCACCAAGCCCCATCAGCCTAATTGTGAAAAATAGTTGGGCTCGGATTTTAACACATTTAGGTAATTCCTAAAGATAGAGAGCAGGATCTATTTCCTTCCAAGCAATATCTTGTTGTTGAAATAAATTGGATCAGATGTGTAGGATATAACCACGAACTTATCTGGGGAGTTGCACACAATGGAATGTGAAGGACACAGGAACTTTTGAAGTCAATAGCGCTGCCAAAGCCTGCGTATCACAAAACTTCAGGTACTGCCATGACAAGCAGAATGGAGAGATAATATTCAATAAATAGGGGGAGAGAAAAAGGGTCTGTCAATTGGAAACAACCAAAAATGCAACGTTAAAGCTCTTGTGTCTGTTTCCAGAAATGACAGAAATTTTTGCTTTTAGTCTGAACTTTTGATTTATCGCTTTAGACAACAGCTAAATTTTTATCTCAGTGGATCACAGAATCATAGACTGGTTTGGGGTGGAAGGGATCTCAAAATCATCCCATTCCACCTCCTGCCATGGCAGGGACACCTCCCACTGTGCCAGGCTGCTCCCAGCCCCAATGTCCAACCTGGCCTTGGGCACTGCCAGGGATCCAGGGGCAGCCACAGCTGCTCTGGGCACCCTGTGCTAGCCCTCCCCTCCCTCACAGCCAAGAATTCCTTCCCAAAATCCCACCCAGCCCTGCCCTCTGGCAGTGGGAAGCCATTCCCTGTGTCCTGTCCCTCCAAGCCCTTGTATAAAACCCAAGAGAAAGTTAAATCTGATGTTCCTACTCACAGGGACGCAGCTTCAGAATAAAACTCAAGTTCCATTTCTGCACAAACTCAGCTGTGGTTTCCTACGTGGAAAAATGAGATCAGCAGGTAAATCCTGGTTGGGAAGCAAAGTCTATATTTCATCAGCAGACACTCTCATCAAATTCAATTGTATTTATATTTCTTTGAATTACTGAAACCCCACAACATGAGCTTTAAATAACAACTGAGAGATTAATCTTTGTAATATGCTAGATAATACCTTTCAAATGAATCCAGCATTTGTTTTCCTGAAGAGATGGCAGCAATATGGAGCTTAAGATTTTGATTCAGAAAATTATCATATCTTTATAGAGAAGGAGGGAAAAAATTAAACTTTCTGTATGAATTACTCTGTACATATTTGATTTGGCTAAGTCAACAGGCTTTCCTCTACTTATTCACGGTTTTTTGTATTTAAACAGAACAAAGCAAAGAAAAAAACCCAGCCTATCCCAAATGAGCAGAAATGTTATTTTGTGTCTAATGAAGAATATGGGATTATGAGGGAAAGGCACTTGTGAAATGTAATTAAAGTTTACCCCACTAGTCCCTGGAATTCAGGTGCCTATTTAAAATTGAATATTTATGTCTGCATTATAGGGAGTTATTGTATCTGTAAGGACAAATGTCAGTTATGGAGGCATCACCAAGACAGCCACAGAATTATTATCACGAGTTGCTTGGAGTACTTTCCACTCTCCAATTCTGGAAAGGGATTGGAGTGAGCAGGGAACAACAAAGTGAGGAGGAACAAATGTTCTTCACATCCTCACAAAGCTTTGCTGAGGTGCTGGAGAAGCCTGGGAGGAAACATCCAATTCCAGCATCCCACCTATGGCATCTGGTCCTGCCGTGCAGGGGCTTCACGTGGGGTCCTCATAGCTGTCACATCCTCACACAGCTCTCCTCTCCCTCTGCAGGGGTGCTGTGACAGCTTGTCAGGGTGGCATCCCCTCAAACCTGCAGGAGCAGGGACAGTTCAGGGCTCTTTGAGAGCACTTGGTGTTCCAAATGAGATTGAATGTGGTCTCGACTTGGCAGTGGGTTTCTGAGAAATTTCAGAGAAAGGCTGGAGAAAGCAATTTCCTTTTTAACTTTTATTGAATTGTAATAGTTAACTCCATTTCTAAAGGCAGCTCTCCGTAGTTCCCAGGAGAAAAGGATGTAAATATGAGAAATGTTTATAGTAAAGTGTTTGCCTTGACCAATGGAAGGTCTCCTCTCTGTTCTTGTTATGCATTCCATTCTGGTGCTGGACACAGACACAGACAGACAGACAGACACACAGAGACACAGAGATGATCGCAGCTGCTGAACCTGCTGGAGGAAGCTGCTTGATCTCTCTCTCTCAATCATCTTTTTAATACTATCTATCTATCTATAAATAAAGCCTTCTGATCAATCCATGAACTCTGAGCCTTTTGTGGAAGGATCAGGCCCTAGCTAGGGCAAACAACAACATTGTCTTTCTACAACTGAACATCAACAGTGATCCAGTCTGCCACATCCCACACTGCCCAGCCAGCTCTGCCTAGTCCACACAATGAGACGAAAAAGCTCTTGGGAATAATCTACTCTTGGAGTTTTAGCAAACAGCTGGTTCTGTGCAGTCAGCAGAAACACCATCTCCCTTCTTTCCCTCCTCCAACTTGTTAACCCAGCTCCAGATTGAAAATCAATGTCAGCACCGTGCCCTTCGGCTTCTGAGGGTTGAAAGTTGGCTCCTGATAATTAAAAGTTGTTTTCTGGTGGTTAAAATTTGTCTTCAGGTTGTACCCAATAGAATTCATGTCTCCTGTGTTTTTTTTTCTGGGAACAGCATGTGTATCCCACTCTGCTGTGTGTCAGGCACGCTGACAGCAGCTGAACACTCCTAAAAGCAGTGTTTTACTGTAATTATGCTCGTTTGTACCACGAAGAAATGCAGTTTTCTTGTTAGCACTAAGTTTTGTTTATAAAAATTGCCTTTTCACTCACCAGGTAAAATGACACTATAAAAACAGTGTATGTGCACATGAAATCAGATTTAAAAAAACGACACGGCAGTAGAGTCAAAAAGAAATAATAGAGACTATTTTGATATAAACACTCTTATTTTCACACGGAATATTTACTCATCCTAAACCACACAGAGAGTGCTTTGCACAGCTCAGTGGAGGATCAGCACCAAACGTTATTTAGCTCAGAGCACATCTCCAAAATGAACAAAATTCCTTTTAACCTGTCAGCTTTTATTTTTGTTAATGGGGTCTGGAAACACCTTTAACTAATTGGTGGAGCATGGAAAATTAAATGTTCTCCAGACACACAAGGTTTATTGGTCTCCATCTGAAGTCTGCAACCGCTGTGGAAAGGCAGAGGCACCTCTGGCCTGAGTTCCTCGATGGATGTGGAGATTTTCTCTTGGTACTGGACCAAGCCCAGCAGGTACAGTGCTGCAAAGAGTTTCCTACTCTTCTTTAAAAATAAAAAAGGGAAGAAAAGTGCCAAAATATTCCTGTGATATTTCTCTGGACATGCCCCAGCACAGCAAGTGGAGGGCTCTGTTTTACTTAGCACATGCCACCTTCTACCAAGGAAAACTGATTTTTGTCCACGCCCTTCTTTTGGCTCTACGAACACCAACTCACACAGATCTCCAGAGAGGTTCCAGACCTGCAGGTATCCCTGCACAATCAGACATTTAATCCTTTCAAACAGCACCCACAGCTTGAGAGAATCATTCCCTGTAGGAAGTTGTTGGCCCTAGTTAAGGCTTGGTCTTTTTCACAAAGGCTCAGAGATCATGGATTGAAGATCAGAAGGCTTTTATTTATAGATAGATATATAGATAGATATTATTAAAAAAGTAGATTGAGAGAGATTAAGTAGCTTTTTCTAGCAGGTTCAGCTACTGGGATCATGTCTGTCTGTGTCTGTGTCCAGCACTGGAATGGAGTGAACAACAAGAACAGCAAGGAGACCTTCCATTGGTCAAGGTAAACACTTTACTATAAACATTTCTCATATTTACATTCTTTTTCCTGGGAAGCTAAAGAGAGCTCCCTTTAGAAATGGAGTTAACTGTTAGAATTCAAGACAAGTTAAAAAAAGAAATTGTTTTCTTCAGCCTTTCTCTGAAATTTCTCAAAACCCCAAAGTTATGACCACAATTCCCCATTTGTTTTGGGTCCTTTGTGCTCTGAAATCCCATGAGGAGGCTCAGCAATTCCCAAGGAGGTGGGGAGGAGATGGGAGGTCGTGGCTCCGACGGGAAACCTTCAGGCTATCAAAGCGCTCCATGAAATCACCGGGGACGGAATCCATATTTCCCTCACTGAGTTAAACACGACTTGACAATGCCAATGAACTTTCGGGGAGCTGACAGACAAATTACAGCGTGCGTGTGCTGAGCCACGTCGAAACCCTCGTTCCTAAAAGCCACGCTGTCAGGAGCTGTAAACACCGCGGAATAACGCCGAGGACATCCTTCCTCCCTCCTAAGCCACGTCGAAACCCTCGTTCCTAAAAGCCACGCTGTCAGGAGCTGTAAACACCGCGGAATAACGCCGAGGACATCCTTCCTCCCTCCCAAACACCGCGGAATAACACCGAGGACATCCTTCCTCCCTCCCACACACCGCGGAATAACGCCGAGGACATCCTTCCTCCCTCCCAAACACCGCGGAATAACGCCGAGGACATCCTTCCTCCCTCCCAAACACCCCGGAATAACGCCGAGGACATCCTTCCTCCCTCCCAAACACCGCGGAATAACACCGAGGACATCCTTCCTCCCTCCCACACACCGCGGAATAACGCCGAGGACATCCTTCCTCCCTCCCAAACACCGCGGAATAACGCCGAGGACATCCTTCCTCCCTCCCAAACACCGCGGAATAACGCCGAGGACATCCTTCCTCCCTCCCACACACCGCGGAATAACGCCGAGGACATCCTTCCTCCCTCCCACACCACCTTCTTCCTGCACACAGATCGCTCCAAAACCCTGCAGATGACCCTGCAGTCACCCAGACACAGTGAACTGCAAATTAAAGTCGTTTTGACCCGGAAGAAAGTGAGGAATATTGAGGTGTTTCAGTCAAGAAAGGTTTGTTGCTGTCTCTGATCTCCACCAAGAGTCTGTCCCTTCACACTCTGTCCCAAGTGACATCCTCCACATGTTCCACGTTTGAAGATTTGTTTTGTGGGGTTCTGTGCATTTAATTGTTAACTGCTCTTAGTGCTTTTTCCCCTGAAAGTTCTGGAAATTCTCAAAATGCTTTGTTCTGGAAAACAAAGTTCTGGAAACAAAGGCAGCTCGCAATCTACATAGTCATACACACATCAAGGGAATTTCTCCATGGAAAAAAAGGGTGGTCAGGCATTGGAATGGGCTTCCCAAGGAGGCTTGGAGTGCCCATCCCTGGAGGTGCCCAAGGAAGGCCTGGAGGTGGCACTCAGAGCTCTGGGCTGGGGACAAGGTGGGGATGGGGCACAGGCTGGACTCGATGATCTCAGAGGGCTTTTCCAACCTGAGCAATCCCAGGATTCTGGATGAAGGACACTGGGATGGGATGCATGACCCCAGCAGGATTTGGTTGTACCCTGCTGAAGCTGCAGGGCTGGGTTTTGCTGCCTCCTTCCGCCCCTTTTACCTCACACTCCCTGTGGGGAGAAGAAATGAGGAGAGAAGTCGGTGACTGATCTCCAAAACACCCTTTAAGATCTGTATCATCCATCCTTCTGCTAAATTCATCCTCCCTGCCCCATCCCTGTCCCCATTTGCCACCCTATCGTTGCCCATTTCACCTCCTGCTGGAACACTAGGAACATTTGAGAGGTTGGAATTCCCAGCTCGGAGCCAGCTCCAAGAGAACTCACTTCAGCCAATGCTGCAAAATGAACACGAACAATACTCGCCCTCTTATTTTTTTATTTATTCCTACCTCAAACAAGCTCTGTGCAGAACATCTGATTCTGCAATCATCATTCACGTCGCAGAATGTTTTATTCGCATGCCGAGCTCCTGTCAGACCCAATAAGACAATTCCAAGGGAAAAAAATGCCTTTTTGGGGGAACAAAGAGCAGGGAACTGGGCTCACAGTACCTCGTGCAATGTTTGTCCTGGCTGGCTGACACAGCAACACTGGGATTTGGCTGGGGAGCATCAAAAATGAATTTGGTTTTTTTGGAAAAGTTTCACAGATTCATTGTTTCTCCAGGAAGGTGAGAAATCCTGCTGGGAAAAATAACAATCACCCAAAGTGAACAAGGAACATGTGACGATTTTCTGCAAAAAAAAAAAAAAAAAAAGGGATTTATTTTCAGATCAAATTTTTTGCTGCTGTACTTTGGGTGGCGAGAAAACTTTTTTTAGTCACCAACCCAATTTCAAGGGTGTTTCAAAAAAGTGCTCTGGTTTGGCTTTCCCTCTTGTCTTTTTCCTCCTTTCTCCATATGCTGATCTGACATTCCAATCCATCACAGAGCAGGGCTGTCAAATCCTCCCTCTGGAGTTCTTACTAAACACTCCTGAAATCAACTGTTACAGCTCTATCGATCTTACAACGAATAATTAAAAAAAAAAAAAAGAAAGGAATTGCAACCAAGCCAAGAAGATTCCGGGGGAGACCTTGCAAGCTTTTCTCTTTAATTTTCGTAATCTGGGTTATTAACAGCACCGATATCAATGTGAGCTGAGCTCAAATTTTGGCCTGATGGAGGAGAAACAACAAACATCTGCAGGGAAAATGCTGTGCTCGAGGTGGGAACGAGTGGGAGCAGCTCCACGGCCTGTGTTCTGCAGAAGATCGGACAGGATGGTCGCAGTTGTGCCACCTGGCCTTCAAAATCTACCAATCTGCATCAAGATTCTCACTTGAACTTAGGCGACCTCTCCCCAAGCCCATCTGTAGGTTGAATATTCCCATTAAAATGCAAGCCAGGCACGCTTTGCCAGCCTCAGTCAGCTTCGTTTTATGCAGCCACTGATGCTAGATTTTGGCAATGAAAAACCCAAGAAAACACAAGGAAAAAAACTAAAAAACCCAAGCATTTCTACCTATAAATGCAAACAGCAGAAAAATAATAAATTAACAGCCCCCGAAACAGCCAGAACATTTCAGGGACTGAGGAACCACGAATAATTAGCTCTGAAGAACAACCTGGATAACCCAGTGCTGATGTTTGCATGGAAAACATCCCAGGAATTAATGTGGCTGAGGTGGTAGAGGAAGACTTGCCCAGAAAGGGGTTTGGGACCACAGGGAGCTCAGGAAGGGAAATCACACAGGCTTTAAGTGAGAAAGGTGTAAAGGAACACACAGAGCTAAAATGCATCAAGTTGCAGAGATTTCTTCTTTAATAATTGCTCACCCAAAGCCTGTCTTAAAATCTGGAATTAAAAATCCAGCAGAATGGATTTGTTAAAGAGTTGAAGCAGCAGAATAAGGTGGAAATCCTCCTCCAAGGCTGGACAGCTCCCTGGTGCAGGCTCCCCTGTCCTGGGGCCAACCAAGCTTCTAAAACCTTCTTCTCCTGTGTTTTAATCTTAGTAACCTACAACCACCCTGAAAAATTTTTGGAACAAATATTCTTGATGTTTCTACAGGAATAGTGGGAGCCTGATCCTGAATTTATTGCTGTTTATTTTTCATTTAAGAATAACTAAGAGTGAAGGAAAAAAGTGCAAACAAGGTATCAGCAGGAAATTTTATTCCTGAGGGTCGGGTTTGCTGGGGGGAGGTTGTTTTTTAGTTTATTTGGTTTTTATAAACATATATTTTGGATCTAATGTTCTTCACTCTGTTGGATTTTGGTCCACACGAAAACATTTTGTGCAAGATCAATTGTAGGCTATTTCTAGCGAGTTACTCGGGGAAATATATTCAAGAAGAGGCTGGATCCTGCTGATGGAAAACAAATACAAACAAAGAGACAGGCCACGAAGGAGATCTGAAGAGAAGGAAGTAATGAAAGGAGCATTTGGGGCACTGTTATTATTCCACTGTGTCCATACCCTTCTCCCTTTCTCTCAGCACCGCGTGCTTTAATTGTCCCCTGAAGAAACAGCTCTGTGGATAAACCCACAGGGAGCAAAGGCTCTGTCAGGGACAACCAAATTAATTTCTCTGTTGGAAGCACGAATGTGACTTCAAACCCCAGAACGACATATTTTTAGCAGTTTGGACCATCTTTTTTTTTACAGCAGCTCTTGTCCTTTATCTTTGGAGGCCGAGCCCTGGTAGCAATAGCACCTATTTAGAGACAACGAGGATTGGGAGGTCTGGATGCAACACTCCCTCTGTTCTGTCAGAAAAGGATAAATCCCATTAGAACAATGCTTTGGAGGTGGCACAACCAGCTTGAAAAAGGGGAGATTTCTGCTTTAGGACTACTCATTCAAATCCTTCCATGCCCTCGTGCCAGGGGACAACGAGGCAAACTCTGCAGCAGGAAGGCCCACGGAGGGCGATTAGAGGCTGTGATGTAGCTGCCACTTGCCAGGAAACCCTTAAACAGCAGCTGACTGAAGCTGGGAGAGGATATCCAGAGGAATTCTCTCTCAGTGTTTGCCCAGTTCGTACACCCTGGCCCTGGCCATCTGCTCTTGGCCGTGGCTGTTGAGGCAGCCACAACACACACCAACCCCTGTCACAGTTTCAAGTGTTTATTCCAAAAGCCAGTGTCATTTACACTCCTTTGTATGTTCATCATTCGTGCCACTTGTCCACTGGTTGCTCAACCACTACAACAGACTCACTGGTTATCATTGACTACAATATATTGTTGTTGGTAACCTGTATTCAGGCAATCAGAAAAACACCAAGTGCTGATGTGTTTCTGTTTTTCTCCTTCTATTGTTTAACTTTCTTGCTTCTGTTGATAATACATTTTCATGGGTAAAAACTAATTGTTTTTCTTCTCACAGACTTTTCTCACGGTCCTTCTCCAGCCAGAGTAACAAGCTTAAGCCATGATTTTACAGGGGAAACAAGGCCTTCATTTTACAAGGTTTCACCTAAATGGCACACTTGGCCCCTGCCAGAGGCAGGACACGAGGGGCAGATGGTTCAGCACTGTTCTCCCACTCTGCTCCGAGAGCTGCAGCAGGGCCTGAGAGGTCTCACTGCTGCTTTGGCTCATTTGGAGCAAAAAAGCTTGGAAAACCCCAGGAAATACTCACAAATCCCTCCCAGTGTTGTACATAAATAGGTGTTCAGCAAAGAAATCCTCTGCCAACCCCCTCCTCCCACAGCTGAATGCAGAAAACCAGTGGGGAGGCAAAGGAGCCCTCAGTTCTCCTTTCCCACTGTCCCACAGCAAGGATGCTCTCCTGAAATCAGACAAACTTGCTCTTTTTTCGGAAAAAATCCCTTGTAATCCCCTCACTTCTTAGGAAAAGAGCTTTGATTGCCGTGCAGAGGGCAAGGCCTGGCGCAGCCCTGTGGACAAGGGCCCCCATCCCAAACTTTCCTAGGCCCTAGGGATGTTATAGATCCTTTTCCTACAACCTCAAAAGCCCCCAAATTAGTAAATGTCTAAATATTCACTGGCAGGAAACACCAGGAAGAGATGTGAAGTATCCTTGGTGATACTTCCTTCAGAAAAGAGCTGAAACCACCTTTCTTTTCAGAAGAAATACTTGCACCTCTATAGGATTGTCTCCCATAAAAGATCCTTTCCCAAAAATATAAGGGAGAAACCACAGCAAGGCAAGTCCAGCTGCCATGGCATCTGAATCTATTTTCTCCTCAGTGCTATACATTTCTTAATTATGAAAACTTTCTCTTTTGTATTGGATATATGGGACTAATTAACATTTTCAACAGCATTTTAGATGCATCACACTGATTCCCAAAAGACCCTACATTTGTACCACACATTTTTCAAAAGCTGTTTTGTGCATGTTCTGTTTATTCTACTTTAAGTTGTATTCTTAAAAAAAAAAAAAAAATATATATATATAATCCCTCACAAAAATGAGGGGAAAACTAATCCTTCATGCCTTCAGCTTTTGCTGAATTGTCCAGTGCAATTTGGGAAGTCAGAGAACAAAGTTTGGCTCTGCCTGTCACCCCCATGTCTAAAAAAGCTCTTATGCTTGAAACAATATCAGCGACTTCAGGGCACTCAGGAAAATCACAATTCCTGACAAAAGTTTCAGTTTAGTTGGCACGAAGCTATTAACTGTGCTGAAAAGAGTGACAGTAATTGCAACTGGCTAAGGGTTGATAAGGAAACTCGGTCTGCTAATTTGAAAGAAAATTTACAGACTGGCAAAGCCGTGTCAGACGAGGGAACCAAAGATAGCTGCACTTGGTGGGTTTTAATTCAAGGCAAAAAATAAAAGAGAAAGAATGAATTCATAATGTTTGTACTCTAACAAGAGGCATTTTCAAAGTGATAACTTTATCACCCTCTGTATCTTGGTCCATCGAGGTCTGCTCACAGAAAAACAACCTTTGCCACACACCAAAACTGACCCTTCTTGCTCAGTTATAAAATAAACATAAATAGAGGACAGCAGATCTGACCTGGTAACACTGGCAGAGATTTTTTGCTGCAGGCCCTGAAGCTGTGGCTCGTGAAAGAACTGAGGATTGTCATTCAAGAGAAGGAAGAATTGAAGTCTGCAAACAGAAAATAAAACTCTCTCCCTGGGCCTCAGAGGGTTCAAGCAGGAAAAGGCACCGAGTGCCCCTTCCCCACCAGGGCTGACAGAGCATCACTGCCCAAATCAGCCAAAAATAAATAAAACCTCAAGTCCATAAAGCTGCAATTTCCTTGAGGTGAGGTTTTGGATCACCCTGGAATGGGATGTGCTTCCTCAGCCTCTCCATGTCCACACGATTTCCCCCATGATCACCACCCCATCCCTTTTCCCTGTGCCCCGGGAGGCAGCTCAGGGTGCCACCAGCACCTTCTCCTGCAGCACCCAAACTTCCCGAGAGCAGGGGAGGCTCTGTGTGCACTCCCCTGGTTTGCAGGATTGAATTAAATAAGCATCTGTGGCCCTTCTGTAATGGGATTATCACTGTTCTTTTATCTGAATTTCAAAGCAGCTCAGCAGAGTGACCTTTCCTCAAGTATTTCCCTCTGATTCTCTCTGATCTGCGTTTTTTGTCAGAGGAGGGACTGAAAGAGGAAGGAATGTGCTTTCCTTTCCTTTCTGCACTGCAGGAACACTGCAGGTGTGTCTGTTTGCTGAGGGTTTGGGAAGCTCTGAGATTTTGGCGTTTTCTGGGATAAAAATTATTGTATCAAAGCTAGGAAGCCTTCTGCTTGGCTCGGGGGTCAGTGATAACTGAGGGAATGAGGGAAAAAAACATTCCCTGGTGAGAAAATCATCCCCCAGTTGTGTGTGATGGGTTCCTCACACCTTCCCAAGGAATGACTGTCAGAGAAGAGGTTAAAATAAGGGAATTCCCAGCCTGATCCTACATGGAAGTTCCTCTGTTTCAAAGGCAGGGTGAGTTTTCTTCTCCTTTCAGCATTTCAACAGCCACAGCCCTCACCCAGAGCTGAAACCACCTCGATGTGCAAATCCTTCCCGAGCACGAGACACCATCACCCTCCAAATCACATCCTCTGTCCTTAAATCAGCCCTGGTGGGGTTAAACCCAATCAGGTTCGAGCTCCAACACTCATCTCCCATTCCCTGGGTGCATCCCAAAGGAAACCCTCTGGCAGAGCAGCACTGCTGCCGCACCAAGGATTTAACCTTCAATGCTCCAACACAAAGGACAGCAGCAACTTGCAGACAAACAAAGCCAAATCCACCTTCCCACCTCAAAAAGCAGAGGGAAATCCCCAGGGAGGCCAGCTGAGAGCACGGGGCAGCAGTGTGAGCCCAGGGACTGAGAGCATTCCCTTCGGCAGGAATTCATCCAGGGGATTGAGGATGTTCCCTCCGTGAGGAATTCACCCAGGATTTGCCCCAGTGCTCTCCCTGCTGCCCGAAGGTGTGAGGGGAGAAGTTCTCAGTGCTGAGAATTCACCCCTTCTGTCTCTGTTGGAAAGTTCTCTGTCAGGATCCTCCTGCCCTCACTATCATTCCCTCACCTCCAACAGAGTGAAGAAACCAGCTCTGCACTATGGAATTCTTTAGGTTGGGAAAGGGCTCTAAGATCATCAAGTGAAGCCCCACCAAGTGTGCCAGAGGGAGATCACTTCTTAATTTATAACAACCACAAACCCCAGCTGGAATTCATTGCCTCAGCAACAAACCCCAGTCCAAATTCCCAGAAGGAGTTAAGGAGTTTGGGCATAATGCAGAGGAGAGGTTTTGGTGGGACATGGAGGAAAAGGGGTACACCAAGGCCCTTCTAAACAAGCAGCGCAGAGGGAAATAAAAAATCTGAATACAACAGAAATGAACCTACTAACCCATCCTGATGGGTTCTTGGGTGTCAGGGGGGAGTTGTTCTTCTTTGGACCCTGACTCCTGGCCTGGCTGTGTTCCTTATTTCAGTGTCCCATGTCCCAAAAAGATGAAAC
>VZRF01001108.1:508010-520847 GCA_013396875.1 Vireo altiloquus | reverse complement strand
AATCTCCATGTTGTCTCTATATAATATATAGAGCAAAACCTAAAATCTCCAACTCCACACTCTGTGGGACACTAAACAACATCTCCTCATTTCTTTGGTGCTCTCAGCTCACCCAGAATTGGGGGTAAATGCTCCCACGAGCTTGGTTCGCAGGCCAAGCCTTTTTTGAGGAGCTCTGAGGGTAAAACAAACAACCAGAGGAGCAGGAAAAGTTCCCAAGCTTTTCCTAGACTCCAACATTGGGCTGCCCAGAGAAGCTGTGGCTGGATCCCTGGAAGTGCCCCAGGCCAGGCTGGATGAGCCTTGGAGGCCCCTGGGACAGTGGAAGGTGTTGGAATGAGATGAGCTTTGCATTCCCTTCCAGCCCCAACCATCCTGGGATCCTAACACAGGCTCCTGTAGGTGACCACAGCACATAGGGCAGTCGCAGCTCCTGTAAAACCTTCTGGAAATTTCTGGGTGTTATCTCTCACATGAATATGAAACACAGCCTCTGCTTATCCTTGACCAGGCACAACTCTGCATTTCAATGCTCCCGGAGCGTTCGATGGCTCGCCGAGAGGAGCACTTTTGTAATAAGGTTTGATAAAACACCACCCTTGGGAGAGCTCAGACATAAACACCTCTGAAGAGTTATGCAAGCCCAGCATGCAGCTCTCACTGCTAAAGATCCATCCAGCATCAACTCCGGGCTCAAAAAGGTTCTACCTCTGCATAGCAATGAGCTTTTCCTCAGAGCAATCCTCCTCCTCAACCAGAAACGAAAAGAAAATCACAGGCAGGCCTCTCCCTTCTCCTAAATCTTGAGTGAAATCATTGTTTTCAGGATGAGGATGAAAGCCAAGAGTTTTTCCAGCAATAGAAAACACATTGTTTGCACAATCACCACCTCCCCCCAAATTCTGTTGGATTTTTGTGATGCCAGCTGACAGCCAGGGTTTCTAAGGAAACACCGATATTGGGGGAGCTGTGAGGAGAGGAAGGAAAGGACAGGACCTAAAAATAAGTGTCACACGCCTCTCCCAGACATTAAAAACCACTTGACAAAGAAATTGTAAACACCTTGGGAGGGTGGCAACATTTGGGAGACACCCACGAGGCTCCACCCGAGCAGGATCACCTTTACACCGAACAATATTTGGCTCAGAGGGAGTTCTACTTCTGAAATCGCCTTCTTCAAAAGGCTGTTTGCAAAAATATGCTGACTGGAGTATTCCTGAAATGATCCAGAATGAGTGGAATCATTTTGTGCCACTGCAGCTCCCATTAGGACTCAAACGAATAGGAATTTCACTGATTTTGAGTATCGATGGTTTTCATGCTGGAAGTGTAAGCTGGTTTTCTTTAATTAAACTGGAATGGGTTTGGGAAGAGAAAATAATTCCCCTCTCCTGGAGCATTGGCTGGCCATGCTGGAATGAGACATCTAAAGCACTCCAAACTGCACTGAAAACTCCCAAAGTTGCAACACAGCAAGTTAAACACTTTTTAGGTCAAGCTCTGGACGCAAAATATCCTTGGAATATTTTTGGCATGGCCAAACCCTCTCTTTTTGCAAAATGTCATTGTTTGTCCAGTTAACCCAGGAAAATATCTCCTCTCAGAGGGGGATGATCAGAGAGATTTCCTCATCTCTGATCAAACGAGGACTGTGCTCTAAAAAAAAGCTCCAGCTGGGTCTGTAACAACACCAAAAACAAATCCACGATGAAATAACTTTGACACAAAGCTCACGAGAAGCACTTAAACATTTTACCCTCTCTCCCAATTACATGGGCAACCACAACCAGTGCACAGTTAGGAGATGATTTCACTGAATGTGACTCCTGGGCTCTAGGCTATGGATAAATATTCAGCGTTTTACTCCCAGACAGTCACTAATGAACTCCATGTACACATCAGGAGAGGAATATCTGTGGAACTGAAGTCAGAATGTTTCAGTGGGTCGTAGAAACAGCAGCCAGGCAGTTTTTTGGGGTATAACTTTGATGTTTTGTGCTGTTAGTGTTTAGATTGAGATGCAGAGAACATTGGTTTCAAAGCCCCTCACTCTGAGCACCACAATTTAACCTGAAAACTCTCTTTGCAGCTGGGTTCAAACAGTTCTTATGCTGATATTTCAGGGTGCCAGAGCAGCTGTGGCTGCCCCTGGATCCCTGGCAGTGCCCAAGGCCAGGCTGGACAGGGCTTGGAGCAGCCTGGGATGGTGGGAGGTGTCCCTGCCATGGCAGGGGTGGGATGAGCTTTGAGGTCCCTCCCAACCCAAACCAGTGTGGGATTCTGTGGTATCAGAGGGAAACAGTCAGGATATGGAATCACTAAACATTATTCTCAGAGGAGTGCAGGGATATATCCTGAGAAGCAAAGCTGAGCTGATCTTGGGAGGAAAGTGGTCCCTCCTTTTCCCAGAGCATTTCCCAAGCCCTGCCCACTTCAGAAAGCCTTTCCCTTCCCTTTTTCCCTTTCCCCCTTTCCCCCTTTCCTTTTTCCCTTTCACCTTTCCTTTCCTTTCCTTTCCTTTCCTTTCCTTTCCTTTCCTTTCCTTTCCTTTCCTTTCCTTTCCTTTCCTTTCCTTTCCTTTCCTTTCCTTTCCTTTCCCTTCCCTTCCCTTCCCTTCCCTTTCCTCCCCAAGGCTTCCCAGATCCTTTATCCAGGCTTGACTCAGGCTCTCTCACCAGGCTGGAGGAGTGTTCTAACATGTGGAAATTGCTTTGTAAGTGCTCCCATGGATGGTGTGCTATGAAAGGGCTCATCTGCTGTCTGAGGCAGGTTAAAGCTTTACAAATTCGAGCAGACATTACCTTGGCTTCCCCCTGCTCCCGTCTGGAACAGCTCCAGCTGGAGCTCAGCAGAAGGGTTTCAATTAGCAGCACACACACAGCTGAAAGAGAAAGCAGAACAAAAAAAGGCCCCCCTTGCTTTTGTGTCTCTCTTGTTACAGCCAGAGCCACACAAATTGATTTGTGCCGTTCCCGAGTTCGGTCTTTTTCGAGTTTGATTCATGATGATGAAGCAACAGAAAATAAATCTTCGTGCCTGATTTAGCAAGTGGGCAGGACAGCCCCCAGCCCGAGCAACCACACTAAACTTTTAAATGCTGCATTTTCATCACCATTCCCCTCCTTCCAGGCTGCTGAGGCTGCACAAGGGGAGAATCTCCAGTTAATCCCATCACAGAACACTCCAAAGGCTGAGGAGACAGAGTGGTTGCCATTTGAGATGTGATTATGGGCGATTAAACTCTTCATTTATGTGACAAAATCTTGATAAAGGGCAGGAAATGGCTCTGAGGAGAATGGGGAATATCTGCAATTGTTTAGGGATTCTTGGTGGATAAAAAGGGAAGGAGAAAACGCGAGAGCAGAAAAAGAAGGAAAATTTCCACTCGTGTTATAATGTACTCACCAGATTTCCAAACCCTCTCCAGGACACTCCTTCCAGGGACACTTTGGGACCTTGGATAATAAACAGGAGAAGTTCCATAGCTGTTCCTGCCACTTGCTCTTGGTTCCAGCAGCACCAGGGGATGTCCTTCAGCTTCTCACGGTGCTCCTCATTCCACAGAACCATTAAGTTCATCAATTCCAACCACTAATCACAGGAATCTTCATTAAGAACCCAGAATTCCTTTAGAATTAAAATACAGAAGACCCATATATGAGACCTTGTCCTAGTTTCTAAATGACCACGTTTTTGTAATTGACATATGTATTTCACTTTAAATTCTAAATAATGTGAAATATCTTTAGACTGTTAACAGGGAAATTTTAGTACTAGAATACACATTCTCCCTTCTCATTTTCCTGGGAAATTTTTCCATGTCTCCTGCTCTCTAAAAATCCCTTCCATGTTTCTCTGCACAAAATAAGAAATATGACTCCTTTTATCTCTGAGCACATTTCCCAGTGGAGCAGTTTCAGCTCCAGCCTCAGCTCCCTGTCCACAGCGCCTGCAAATTGATTTATTCCTCATAATGGTCAAACTTTGTCATCCAAATGCTGGGAAACGCCGTAATTCAATCTTTGCATGTCCTTTAACTTTCTTTTATCTCTCTGGCTGCTTTAACAACTGCTAAAATGTTCAAGGAAAGCTTTTATGTATTTATGAAGCCGCCAAAAGCAAGGCAAGAGGTTAGGAGGAAGCTGGATGTGTTACTTAAAGCAGCAAATATGCAAGACAATGTTTTTATTTGAGTTTTTCAGCCGAGATTGAAGATTACCAATGAGGCAGCAACAGAATCCAAAACATCACTGAAAAAAACCTTTGGTTAAAATCATGGTCCAACTAAAGACTTAAAAAAAACCCCAAAATTCAGTGTTTATTTCATTTTTTCTGTCTAATAAGTTGGATTTGGGAGTGTTTTTGTCCATATACAAATGTATGTGTGCATGGATGTAATAAATACATAAATTCAGTGCCCACCTGTGCTGCAGATTCCAAGCTGCACAGGGACAGACATCCCTGACCTGTACATGCTCAACAAAATCCCTCTTTTTAACTGTAAAATGTTGCTAAGCATTTGTTCATGTTTTATGGAACACACCAACTTGTCTTGCACTTTTTTCTATTCCCAGTTCTCCTCACTTATATTTATTTCATGTTCTGCTCTCAACTTGTGGCTTCCTTTCTTCCACTGAAAATCATATTCAGCAAATCTGCTTTTCTTGAAGCTTTGGCATTATTTCTTGTATTTTAGGATCATTAATCAACTTCTCCACTTTGATATTGACTTTTAGACCTCAAGTGTTAAACTGTCATTCCCCCTGCCTTATAGTAGTGATAATATCTTGTTTTATGGGGTTTTTTATGATGTTTTCATGGGAAACCGTTTTTTTTTACTGAGATTTAAGGAGGGAATGGATTTGGTATTGCTGGCTTGAATAAAATATAAATTCCTATATTTATTTTAATTTACTACAGTTTTACAGCCTGAACCAGCTATAGGAATATCTATATTTCCCACACACAGGTAATTATATTATAATTTATTACACATTACTTCACTGAGCAAGATCCACTCCCAAAGAGCCCGAGTGTTATTTCTCTTGTTTATTTCCTTCTGGAAAATATCAAGTTACCAACAAGACCTTCTGGATTAATTCTGGGGTTTTATTATTTAATTATGCTTTCTTTTCAGGGATAGAGGTTTCAGAAGCATTTCAGGACAAACTATATTTCAAAAATGATTTCCCTGAATAAGGACTTTTAGTCTGAGTTTGAGACATGGCCTAACCTAAGGGTATAAGCTCAGTTTGGATTCATTCAGTAGCACACCTGTGAGAGGAATATTAGAGCAGCCTTAAAACATTTAAGTGTTCCAGGGCAGAAATGTTTATTAGGGATTTCATAGCCCATCCTTCAAACCAGACCTTAACCAAATTCCCCAGGCTGACAGAAATAATAAAGTTCCAGGGTTTCTAACTGAAATACTTTAATATCTAAAGATGAGCCTACCTCTCCTTCCTAAGATCATTTCAGTAAATTAGTATTGAGTTACACAACCTAATGAGGGAAATTAATTTCCTAAAATTACCTTCCGTGAGTGAAAACAGGCATAAGGAATATAATCAGATTTTTTTTTCTGAAGAGGAAAGAGAACCACAGTGAACGGAACAAACTGGGATGTCTCGGATGGGAAAGCAGTTCATTTTCCTTCCAAAACAATTTTACATAATAATTCTATTTTTATTCTCCCACTCACTTCTATCCAATCTCTCTTCACTTCAAAAAGATCTGATGATTGCACAGATAAAGCTTTTTAGTTTCTTCAGTATCAATTCCATACAACCGACAGTAAATCTAAATATTACCTTTATATGATTTCTTCCAGGATCTTTGAATCTCCTCAGAAATATTTCTTCAGATAGGAGCCTTCAATATGAATAACTCAAGTGGGACACATTTTACTCCTTCTGTATTATTAAAAACTCTTCCAGAGGTGCAGTTTTCTGGTTTTATTCTAGGAGGCGTCTCCAAATCCAGGCTTAAGCACTGATATTAACAGGCAGAACATGGCCCTGTTGCATTCAGCTCCTGAAGCATCTTCTTATGAATTCATGAAAAGAGATTTTATGGTTTTGAGAGAAAAGAGACAGCTTGAAATTAAAAAAAAAAAGCAACACAATGACAACAACAACCCCCCAAAATCAACATCAAACAACTCCAAAACCCAGCTGAATGTCTTTCCCACTAGACAAGTCTGTCCTGACAGCTTCTTTCCCCACAAAGAATGGGAAGGGCAGCAGGACAGGACCTCCCTGCCCATCCTGGGCAATCCTCCACGGAGATGGATCAGCTCAGCTCCTCCACGCTCTCCTGTGCACCCAAGGCTGTAGGAAGTGGATGTTGTTGTTGGCCCTGTGCTCCAGGGCCCTTCCTACAAGGACTCAGAGTTCATGGATTGAGGATCAGAAGGCTTTTATTTATAGACAGATATATAGATAGATATTATTTAAAAAGGTGATTGAGGGAGATCAAGCAGCCTCCCTCCAGCAGGTTCACCTGCTGGGATCATCTCTGTGTGTCTGTGTCCAGCACTAGAAAGGAATGCAGAACAAGAACAGAGAGGAGACCTTCCATTGGTCAAGGCAAACACCTTACCATAAACATTTCTCATATTTACATTCTTTTTCCTGAGAAGCTAAAGAGAGTTCCCTTTAGAAATGGAGTTAACTATTAGAATTCAAGACAAGTTAAAAAAGAAATTGTTTTCTTCAGCCTTTCTCTGAAATTCCTCAAAAACCCACTGCCAAGTGGAGACCACACAGGGCCATCCCAGATTTCTTGGGTCACCATGGAACCACCTTCCCTAGACCAGGTTGTTCCAAACCTCCTCCAGCCTGGGATGGGGCAGGAATGGGGCAGCCACAGCTTCTCTCTGGGCACCCTGTCTGGCTGCAACATTCCCTCTGTTCTGTCAAATCAGGATAAATCCCATTAGAACAATGCTTTGGAGGTGTCACAACCAGCTTGAAAAAGGGGAGATTTCTGCTTTAGGACTGCTCGTTCAAATCCTTCCATCCCCTCACTTGAGGGGACAATGAGCCAAACTCTGCAGTGGGAAGGCCCACGGAGGGCGATTAGAGGCCAGAGCCCTACCACCCTCCCAGGGAAGAATTCCCTCTCAAAATGCCATCCAACCCTCCTCTCCTGATGTCAGTGTGAGGCCACAGAGCTCCAAGGTGGGGTGGAGAGGGGCACGGGCTCCCAACATTNTCCCTCTGTTCTGTCAGAAAAGGATAAATCCCATTAGAACAATGCTTTGGAGGTGGCACAACTAGCTTGAAAAAGGGAAATTTCTGCTTTAGGACTACTCGTTCAAATCCTTCCATGCCCTCATGCCAGGGGACAAGGAGGCAAACTCTGCAGCGGGAAGGTCCACGGAGGGCGATTAGAGGCCCTACCACCCTCCCAGGGAAGAATTCCCTCCCAAAATCCCACCCAACCCTCCTCTCCTGATGTCAGTGTGAGGCCACAGAGCTCCAAGGTGGGGTGGAGAGGGGCACAGGCTCCCAACGTTCCTGGAAGGACACAGCAGTTCCACGTTCCATCGGCTCCAGTGAAAGGCCTCAGGCGATCCAGCTCCTGCTCCTTCCCAGGGAAGCCTGCCAGGTGTATTCCCAGGCCAGTTATTGCTTCCAGAAAAGCTCCCTAAATCTGCCTAAAACAAGCACGAGCGTGAAGTACAGAATAAAAAAAAAAATGCCGCGAGGATTGCGAGCCACTTGTTACAAGAGGAGTTTCCTCCTTGCAGAGGGAGCAGTGAGAGTTGGCTTCCCAGCAGCAGCACTGCTGCCAAATCCAGGTGTTAAACACTATTAACACACACCAATAATTTGCACTCTTTTTTTCTTTCTTCTCGTTGGAAAATAGATGTTTGTTCTCCAACACAGCTGTATGATAAATACTTTGTAAGCTACTGTGGGAAATCCAGGAAGGTTCCAAGAATTTCTCTCGCTCCTGGGAGTACGAGCAAAGGGAGATAATGCATTTTATCTGCAGGAGTTGCAGCATCTCAATGGATGTGGGTGTATTTTTGTAAAATAAAAGTAAATAAAACAAATTAATGAAAGAGTTGCAGTCATTTCCCCTAATGCACAAATTCCCTCATCTTCTCACCTATTTGACGTTATTGTTGGGGGTAAAATTATGGAATTGTTAAGGTTGGAAAACACCTCCAGGGTCATTGAGTCCAACCTGTGACTGATCCCAGAGCACTGAGGGCCACGTCCAGGCATTCCTTGGACACCTCCAGGGATTCCAATCCTCTTTCCAATGCCTGACCACCCTTTCCATGAACAAATTCTTCCTGATCTCCATCCTGAACCTCCCCTGGCACAGCTTGGCACCATCTTCTCTTATCTTGTCACTGCTGAGTTGTTTTCCTGAAAGGTGGGAAGGTTTCATCCTTTGGACGCAGCGTTTGAGGGATCTCCCACCTGTCTGACCTAGAACGTGCCAAAGCTTCTCATCCAAGGTAATTTCTTCCCTTCAGACCTGTGATTAAAGGCTGTGTGATGTCCCCTCAGTCCCCCAGAGCTGCTGGCCTGTGCCCAGCCAGTGCAGGTGCTTTGGCTGGGCCCAATTCCCTGGGAGAGATTGATTTCCATCTGAAGCTCCCAGGTTTAACTCTCCTACAAAAATAGCCCTGGTCCAGGCTGAAAGCTCTCCCAGACTGTCAATATTCTCAATATTCCCCACGCTTTGGCTCCAGGCTCAATCCCAGGGCTGGTGATCACCCCCAGTGGCTGGAGCTCTATCATTGCCAAAGATTTGCTTGGAGAATCCTCAGAAACCTCCTGTTTCATGGGGTGCAACTTGGGAAGATGTTAGGTGGGAAAAGGAGACAAGATTTTATAATCAGCTGAACAAAACTACAGGATTGATGGTGACTATCAAGCTAATTATGGAATGGATCATGTCTGGCTCAGCAGTTATTAGTCAAAGTAATGCATTATTTGCTTAAAAATAACATTAAAATTTAACCAATAAAGCCATTTACTGATGGCTGGTCTGACTTTTTTTTTTACTTTCCCTTGTCTAAATGTCATCCTGGTTAAGAAAATATAAAAGAAAAAGTCATTAAATCATCTTAGTCATAAAACATCCATCTTTCATCATTTAAATAAATAGAAAAGTGAGATGTTATCTGACAGAGATTTAGGCTTATCAGTTATGCAATGAAATATTACAGGCTTTCTGCAAGGGATTCACAATTAAATGAAACACTATTTTTACTAAAAAACTGGCATTATTTAAAAGTAAATAACATAAATAAAGGTAAATAAAAATCTGGAAATGTGAACTCTACCCATATTTTTTCCATTTCTATACCTCAGCCTTCTCCCCATTCCAGCAACGATTTCTACCCAGACAAAAGTTCCTTGATTTTCTTTCCTGTTGAACTTTGGTAATTTCTGCCTTTCCTGAAGAACTGAGCAGGATATTCCAGGGCATCTGGAATACAGGAAGGTGACCCCCTCTGCAATCCCAATGCCCCAAAATCTGCACCTGTTGCTTTTTCTCACCTTGGCTTCTCCTCAGCAAATCTGCCAGGAGTCCTGGACAAAACATCTGGATCTGGAGTAGGGTGGAGAAAACAACAGAAGGAAATAATAATTGGATGGGAAATCAGAAAGTTTGGCATTCCTTCCAACCTGCATCCATTGGGATTTGTGGTGAAGGATTGAAGCAGAAGGTCAGGAAAAGATGGAGTTTTCTCTCCATTTCAACTGGGAAAACAGACCAGAAGAGAAGGAAAATGAGGGAAAAAAACCAGGCAGATGCACAGTAGCCCGAAAGATTCCAGTGGCAGGGCTGGAGCTCAGCGTGGTTGGATGGATTTTGGCTTGGATTTCACTCGTCCATCCGACACCTTCACCCGGGAACAAGCAGAGCTCTTCGATCCCTCCTCAGAAAACAAATAAAGCTCTGCCTCCAAATGAGTTAAACGGCTCAAAAACTGAACTCCTCAGATTTAATTAGGGATTGAAGAGCTCCAGGTGCTCCTAAGCCAAAATCAATGGGAAGATTAGCTGCGGGAGAGAGAGAGATTATGGACAAGAAGGCCATCGAACGGGAGCTGATGGATCCAGGGGCTGAGTGCTATCCCTTGGGATGGCCACGAGCTGCTCAGGAGCTGATTCCCACCTTCCACGCCGCTGGAATTCCACACGGAGTGCCAACAATCACCCACAGCAGAGGGTTGGAATGAGATGAGCTTTAAGGTCTCTTCAAACCCAAATTGTTCCGTGATTCTGTAAGAGGAATTCATTCATCTAAAGCTTCTGCATTAGAGATCCCTTTGTCACACTCCAGAGCATTCGAACCCGAAAAATTTCCTAAGAAATTCATAAAATCTTGTCGTGAATCCCAGAATGGTTTGGGTTTGAAGGAGCTTAAAGCCCACCCAGTCCTACCCCTGCAAGGGGACCTTCCACAGACCAGGTTGCTCCAAGCTGGCCTCGAGGACTTCCAGCAATATTTCCAAAAATAAGATTCCCTGACAAAATCCATAGAGGAATACATTTGCCAAGGCTGCATTTTCACACTTGCTGTAGCTCTGGGCATGAGCAGCCCTGCAGCCTCTGCACCTCTGCCTCCCTAAGGGGATTTTTGTGCACTTCCATTGAAACACTTGTACAATTCCCACAGGAAACATTCCCACGGAAGGGAGAAGTTACAGCCTGCCATTCCATTTGATTTAATATTGATATTTTTCCTTCGCTTGCATGTCAGTCAGTGCCCCACATTAGGATGCAAAACTCTCCGAGCATTTTTAGCTATGTAACAGCTTTTTGATGTATTTTTCAGCATTTTACAAGCCTCGCATTTTCAGCTAAAATTGAATTTTTGCCTATTTTTAATGATCTCATTAATGGCTTGTCAGGTATGTGTGTTTCCACCAGCAGTTTTACTCCTCTGTGTTCCCATCTTTGCAGACATTTCCTGTTGACGTTGTTCTGTGAAGGCTAATGAGGCTTCACCTCGGAGCAGGAACGATCTGATCCTACACAAACTGAGCACAGGTTGATCTGACAGATTTGGATGCAGCAGAGAGATGCTGAAAATAATTATTTGCAAATGTGTCTGAGCTTGTGAAAAGAGTTAAATCTTCTGTGCTGGTTTTTTTCCCCTCTCTTTCAGAGTCACCTCTGCTGTGTCACCTCTGTCCTGGACCTTGGCCTCTTCAGCAGAGATTAAATTCAAATGTTCATAGAGCAACAATTAAACTCTAGGACTTAAAATCATGATATTAAATCCAGTTTCACATGAAAATGAATCTTTAAAAGTTAATATAAATTTCGACTTAATATAAAGGAAAATGTGTCAGTCTGTTCTCTTATTTCTCCTAATAATTAGACACATTTAAAATAAAATATAAGAAATTAATTAATCATTTTTTATACTGAAAAAGCATTTCTCTGCTTTTTAAAGGGAAGAGAACTGTGCCTTTATTTTATCTTTTCCAGGAGCTACTTCATCCAGGGAATTCCTAAGATTATTTCAAAAAATACTTTGCATTCGATAAAAGGAAATTAATAGAGAAGCCAAACCACTTGCTGTCAATGAAATTAGTTTGTTTTTATAGTAACCACTAACATTACTGTAAAAAATTCTAGGTAAAGTTAAGATTTCAAATTAAATTCCAGAGATGGCAGACCCAGACCTAGGTAAGGCACCTGGATGTGTATCCTTGCATTATCCATAGGCTATTTCACCAACATCCTCGTGTTCAGTCTATGATCAGACTATAATT
The DNA here is from genome assembly GCA_013396875.1 of Vireo altiloquus. Lineage (NCBI taxonomy): Eukaryota > Metazoa > Chordata > Aves > Passeriformes > Vireonidae > Vireo > Vireo altiloquus. The sequence goes on along the minus strand of VZRF01001108.1, from coordinate 509,089 downwards.
TAATCATGATTCAAAGATACAATATTTGAAAAAAACCCCTTCAAACTACTTCTTACCATGATGGACTCCCCATGCACAAATAAAAGCATTTTGGAGCTGCCTCATCCATCTGTGTGCACTCACAACTTCCCTGCTTTTATCAAACATCTCAGATCTGGAATTCTGTGACAAGAATCCTCCTCCAGGGTGTAAAAAACGGTAGAATCTCCACAGTAAAATTCTAAGGAAGGATTTCTGTTCACCCACCAAGGATCTGAGAACTTCCCAAATCAGCTCTACAAAGCAATGTGCCCTATCAGGGCTCTGCTTTGCTCTCAGCATTTAAAACAATGTCCAAAGGTTTTGTTTGATGGATTCAGACTTCTACAAAGGGAGCAGCTCTGCTCCAGCATCTCACCTGCTCCTGTTTTCCCCAGACTCCCGCAGAGATCAAAGGCAAGGTGGCTTTGTTCAGCATGGAGGTGTTTTCACAGGGTTAAAGAGTGGTAACAAATTCCTCTGTGTGATAATCCTCTCCAGGAGTTTTCATCCACTCTGAAAAAAACAAATACTTAAAAAGGAAGGAATAACAAGATGGAAAAGGACCATTCAGCACTGTTCTGCAGTGTCTTCCCCAAAACCTTATGGTGGCCATAATCCATAGATCCATATGGAAGCTCAAACGTTCCAATACTAAAAATTTCTTATCTAAGGCGGAGGAGAATATTTCACAGGGTAGAAGGACCTGGTTTCAACCATCTACAAACATCAAATAATACCAATGTCCTGCCCAAGACCAGCTAGACCTTCTCTTGTCACCCTGGCTCTGGATGAGGCTGAGTTCCCCACTGGTGAGGAAGGGCCTTGGGCAGCAGGTCTTGGGGGTGGGTGGCCTTTCTCCAGAGCTGTGGAATTGCACCACTGGTGCAGAGCCAGCTCTGAGAGCGTGGGGTGACACTGCCCGTGGCACGGCTTCATCCCTGTCACAGCTCCATCCCAGACATGGCTCCATCCCAATCACAGCCCCATCCCCGTCACTGCCCCATCCCTGCCATAGCTCCATCCCCGCCACAGCTCCATCCCCATCACTGCCCCATCCC
>VZRF01001108.1:474957-496615 GCA_013396875.1 Vireo altiloquus | reverse complement strand
AGTGTCCAAGGCCAGGCTTGGAGCAGCCTGGGAGAGAGGAAGGTGTGGGATGGGATGGGATGGGATGGGATGGGATGGGATGGGATGGGATGGGATGGGATGGGAGTTAAGGTCCCCCCAACCCAACCCAGTCTGGGGTTCTGGGATCCATCCCCAAAACACCTTCATTTCCCTGTGAAGCCTGACAAGAACAATTAGTCCCTCTACTTCCCATGAAATCACTTCATGGATTTGCAGCCTGGTGTTCTATTGTCGTTCCTTCCCTCCAGCCCGAATGCATTCAGCATTCTTGGCTTCCAGCAGCATAAACCTCTCACTCTTTTATTTGCACTCCCCAGCTCTCTTATTTATCTTTCTTTTTAGAAATTCCAGGCTCAGAAGTTTCACGGAGCATTTGAAATGTTCCCTTCCCAGGTCACCATTGAAAGGACCATATATTTTCATTTATAGCCAGTGTTTTACAAGAGATCAAAACCTCCAAATTGAGGAGATAAAGCTCTTACCCAAAGAGATATAAAAAAGCTTTGTAGTAAAGCAACAACTTTAAGGCTATTTTAACTCAAATAAATGAAAAATCTGAACTAAAAGTGCAAATATGTAAAAGTAGCTCAGCTGTTTCTGATTTTTTGAACTTTTACTGTGACTACCTTAGAATTTGTTTAAACAAATTTACTCATGGTGCAGTCTCCTCTAAAAAATGGAAAAACTAAACCATAGCTATCATTTGTTCTCACTTACTTTTTAATATTTTTTTTCCTTAAGATAGCCCAGAAAAATGTTTGTAGGAAACACCCCATAGTATNCACTTACTTTTTAATATTTTTTTTTCCTAAAGATAGCCCAGAAAAATGTAGCCAACATCCAACAGTAGGTTTAATTCATCCTCTTCTAAATAAATTGAGGAAATAATTCAGTAGTCTGTCCATCCCTAGAAAATATTCTCCTCTTCAACCCTGCAGTACTTTTTTTTCCTCAATAAGTTTTTCTGTGGGGGAAAAAAAAACCCATTAAATTAAACCCAATATTTTTAACATAAAGGTCTTCATCCTTCTCGATCTTTTCTTTAAATATGATGTTAAAATTTACATGGGTCAAGACTGACAATGCTGACACCACGTTCTCCTCTTCCTTTACTGGTTTTGGGAAGGGAAAGTCACATTTTCAGTCAGCTGGGAGCTTGGCAGGGCACCTTCTGGTTTGAAAATAAACACATAAATCAGTAAACAAATCAAAGCACCATCCAGATTTGCAATCCAGCTGTCAGGAATGATGGTTTTGAACCACACCTGTGAAGTTTTACAACCTTTCCCTTTTTTGAACCTTATTGCTCCCCATCCAGCCGAGGTGAGCGAGCACAGAGCAGCAGGTGATGCTTTTTTCAGCACGAGGAACTGCACAGAAAAAACTCCCTAAAACCACAGGGAAAAACTGCAACACAAAGCTGAAACAAGGCAGAGAGCGCCAGGAAAACCACTGAAGCAATGAGGACTTGCAAGGAGGAATAAAGAGGGATAAATAAATATAGGAAACACCTTGCCAGAGTTTTAGAGCTCTAGTGAGAACTGTGATTTAAAATTGATTTTACTCTCTGTGCTTCTTTTGATTGTGAATTCCAGACGTTTGTTCCCTCAGTTGTTTCTGGAAGGAAATCATTCTATTTGAGGAGGTCAGTGCCTTTGTTTGGAGGGATGGGCTCTGGATGGGTTTGGCACATTTGGGACAGTGACAAACTCCAAAGTCTCAGGCTGCTGCAGAGTTTGGAAGGTGCCAGCAGGGACTGGGGGCTAGGAAAGGCTCTGGGACCTGCTGGATCCTGGCAGAGGTAAAAAATGTGGAATAACACATGTGGGAAGGGAAGCTCAGCAGAGACAAGAGCTGCAGGAGAAAACATCTCCCTTTTCCTGGAAAATTAAGATGTTGTAGGCCCCATAATGCACTTTCCAGCTCTTTGTATGAGATATTCTTGGAGAAATATTGAAACTGCCTCATGCCTGAAAAAAAAAAAAGGAAAGAACTGACAGAAGTTCTCTCCTTTCATCCCCAGAGACTCAGGCTGGGGTTTTCAGCAGCACATCCAATGCTGGTGGATGGCACACACACCACTGCCCCCAAACACTTGTTCCCAGCCAGGAATAAAGATTTGCAGAGTTCCAAAGAAATCACATTTTAACCTTCCCGAGCACACCCCAGACCTGAGGGTTGGACAGGCCTCCCTCAGCAGGCAGCTGCACAAGGTGCCCCCAGTTCCAGAGCATGGAAAATATCAATAAATTGGGTTCTGTGGCAGCTCTGGCGCTGCTAGTATCAATAACAAACATTTCCTTTAATGGGGTTGGGACAGGTGATGCCTTAAATGGCTCCCTAGAAACAGAGAGCAGGCAGGAATAAAGGAATAAAGGAGGGATTGATTGGAAAGGCCTTCAGAGGTCACACTCTGGGCTCCAGAGGCTCCTGCCTCAGTGCATCCCAACATGGACAATGACAGCTCCCGAGTTCTTCCCACTTTGATATCAGCATCAATTGCCCAAGCAGAAGCCAGGCAAGGATGGAATTTGCCCAAGCTTGCCCCCCTCTCCCCAAGATGAAGGTTTGCAGTTGTTGGGCCCAGGAGGGTCTGGGTGTCCTTGGAGAGCGAGCTGGAGAGGCTTTGTTATGTCAGTGTGAGCATGAGAGAACAGCACTGAACGAGCTCCAGGGAACTGCAGAGTCACACTGGGCACTGCAGGGCTGGGAACAGAGAAAAGTTCAAACCTAAGGCACTACAGGACAGGAGCACAGACCCTGTGCTCCTCAGAGCAGGAGATTCACACCACCAGAGCACTTTGAGCAGTTCTAAAGTAACAAAATGCAGATTAGGTGTGCTGTCCCAAGTGAAGCAGAAAAACCCACACAAACATTAATTCAAAGATGTAAAAAACACAGATTATTGCTCTTTTCTGGTTGTGTTTGACTCGTTCTCTCGGAGCAGCACCACTTCTCTTTACCATCCACGTTCCCACATATACCTGTACTCAGAAATCCACGTTTATGAGCTTTTTGGGTTCTGCCCCACAGACCGAAGTCGTTCCTCTGCCTCCCCAATAACCAGAGCATGAAGAAGGAAAGAGGATTTTGCAAGATGCAGCAATTCTGCCTCACTGCTCTTCGCTGCTTTTCAGCTGGATGTCACTTCAGATTACCAACTTCTGCCCAAAGTGCAACACAAGCCCAACAGACCAATTTCTGTGCTTTCTTCATAATACCCCATGCACTGACACTGTGTAAATAAGACAGGTAATGTTCTAATCTATTTAAGGTGACATAAATCAGGGGAAAAAAAAAAATCTTTCTTCTTCGCTAGCAATCAAATCACATTCTGAGCCACAATAAACCTTTAGGGTAAATACTTGAAGACTGAAGGATGAGTTAAGTGTGTAAAATTTGGTTAAGTAATGAGTAAATAGCCGCATAAACTGCAGAGAAATGTTTGATGAATGAGCTGAAGTAGGGGAAGAATGATGTAGGGTAACATAAGGGAGCAGAGCTTAAAGGGAAATATCTCCCTGGCAGTGCTGTGTTAGATTGTGAAATTAGATTATAATATCAGATTGTCTCTCAAAGGGAGAAATAAAAGCATTATCATTTAGAGAACTTAAGATATGGTTGGAGAAAATACCCCAAAAGCTCAAACATGCAGCAAATATCCCAGGATTTGAGGGGACAATCTGGAAAATAAATGGTGGCAGAATCCTGTCTCTATTTTCACAGTTTTCCTGCCATGGACACCAAGGAGATGATACAAGTAGATGATACATCTACATTTAAAAGACATGATTTGTATAATAATCTCTATATATCCAAATTGAACAAACAACTATGTGCAGAGGAGAGGCTCCTCCAGCCAAGCTTATTGAGATTCCAAGTACACCAGACCTCGTTCTCCTCACAGGAACAAGAGTATTTTGGGGCCAATTTGCATTTCATAGCCAAGGGCATCATTTGCAGGTGACTGAACAATCAATTAAAACAGCTCAAGTAGCTTTTTCTGGTTTTTTGTTGTTTTTTTTTTTCATAGAACCAGGCCACTGCTGCTCATTCACATGGTTTGGGGCACTTTAGACATTAATAACACCAAGTTCTCCTCAAGATTTCTGGTGCTGTTGTATGGATTTACATTTTATTTTCCCCAAGCTGGTGGAGGACTGAGCCCAGCCCTTCCACCACCCCTAGACATTGATCAGCCTCAGCAGGGTTATGGATCTGTGCTGCTGCAACTGCTCTTAACTTTACTAATTAAAATTTATAAACTCAGGGCAGAATTTATATTTTTTGTGACCAGAAAGACGTCGCAAAAAGCACCAATGGCAGCTCCACAGCCTTGACTTAGGACAAAGTAAAAACCAAGTCTTTGAGGGTGGGAAAAAGCTGGAATGTGTTGCCCAGAATGGGCAGGGATGCCTCATCCCTGGAAATATTCAAGGCCAGGTTGGACCGGGCTTGGAGCAAGCTGGGATAGTGGAAGGTGTCCCTGCCCATGGAGGGAGTGGAATGGGATGGGTTTTAATATTCCCTTCCAACCCAAACCATTCCAGGAGTCTGAGGCAGCAGAACTGAGTGGATTTGGGAGTCTGAAGGGATTTTGGGATAATCCTGTCTACCTTGCACTGGTTCAAAAGCAATCAGCTCTTGGTCTTCGTGCTTTTTATAGCATTTTTTACATTTTCTCTCACGTTTTAATCCAAACCCAGCCTCATTCCAGGAACATTGTTCAGAATTTTGTAATGCAGACGCTGTGCTTTATTGATTTGAATTTAGCAATTAAAGCCTTGTCCTCACATTTGCAAAATATAAACATTTAAAGCCTCGTGATTTAATTATGTCATCAATTGCTCTAGTAAAGCAATCAAGGCAATCATTGGCCACTCAGATATGTAAGGATGTGTCTAAAACTACTTCTTTTACAGTTCATGAGGGAAAAAAGCTGGAATTGAGAATATTTTTGCAAATCAAACATCTCAGTTAAAAATGTCACTCTATCAACTGATACATTTTAGTCTGGATCTGACAAGTTTAAGTAAGATTTGTACGTCTGTTGAGTCGTGTTTGAAAACCAAATCAATTTGGAAGCAGCAAAAAATCCAATTGCTGTCCTTTGCAGAATGTCAGAGTATCACCCTTCTGCAGCCGTGCTGCCAAAGGAAATAAAGGAGAAAAGGTAAAGAAATGGAAATTGCGAATGGTCTGGAGATTTTATTTATTTTTTTTACGTGACAGGATAAGTGGGAATGGCTTCAAACTGAAAGAGAGCAGCGTTAGGAGGGATTTTGGGCAGGAATTGTTCCCTGGGAGGGTGGGCAGGCCCTGGCACAGGGTGCCCAGAGCAGCTGTGGCTGCCCCTGGATCCCTGGCAGTGCCCAAGGCCAGGCTGGACATTGGGGCTGGGAGCAGCCTGGCACAGTGGGAGGTGTCCCTGCCATGGCAGGGATGAGACCTTTAACACCCCTTCCAACTCAAACCATTCCGTGATCCCTTGATTTGAATTTTTAAATAAAAAGAGGGACTATGTGACCTGTTTCTCCAGATCCGCTGTATTACTCTTGTGTGTTGTGAAGTCCCCTCAGGTGACAGCTCAAAGAAAGCCTCACCTCTCCCCATTTTCTGTGCTCAAAGCACCACGTGGAGCTCTACAAAGTGAGAAGCAACACTGCCCTGATGTGTCCCAGGCAGCTCCACCTCAGCTTTTCCCAGGCTGGAGGAGGAAGGAAGGAACAAATCTTCGCAGGTGAAGTTGCTATAATTAATTTTCTCTGTGTGCACTCTACTCACACAGTCAATTTGTCATTGAAGGGGATAATTTACTCTCCTCTCCACAGACTTCTGAGGAGCCAAGTAAAAGACTGGGGATATTGCAATCCTGATGAGAAGGCAGAAAAATCAGTGCTGCTGCAAACCCTCCCCTCACTCCCAGCCCTTTCTTCCAGCTGGGCTCGAAAAGAACTTTCCATCAAAGCCAGGAGAAAACTATACACAATTTGAAACCTTGATCTGACCTCTTGTTTCCAAAGGGTTGTGGCTTAAACCTCTGGGTCCTTCCAGCCTCCTTTGTTGCCGTCAGAAGTTCGCTTTCAGGTGTCCTCTGTCGCTCCGGCCGCGCTCTCGCAGCAGCTCCCTCCTGCTCTGCTGGGACACGAGCGGCTCCCTGACCTTCCCTTCAAACAGAAAACAGACAAAAGGGAAAGGATGAAACCAACTCAAGCGAGAGAAAGAGTCGGAGCAGGCAGTGAATGTTTCGGAGCGCCAGAAAAACTCCCCCACTCGAAGCATTTTAACCCTCGCTCGGCAGCACCAGGCACGGACTTTGTCCTTGCTGAGCCTTAGAAGAGATTTCATATCCTCAGGTGGATAAGCCCAGGCAAAACCAACCTGGAACAAAGAGAAAAGCAACCAAAATCCCGCACTGTGGGGTCTGTTGAGAGCAACTTCGCAAAATTTGGGTCTCTAAATAAGGAGGGAACTGACCTTGGAAAGGAAGATTGCTAAAAGTGGTGCTGGAAAAAGAGATCAGGTAGAGCATTCTCATATCTATTCTGTTTTATTGAGCCAGCCAGATGACAAATTTTTGAGCTGTTCTTTAAAAGACAGAGCTTGGGGGAAAAAAAGACAAAATATAAACATCAACTATGATATAAAAAGTGAGATAACTTTTAACACAGAAGCATCTCAGAAAATACAGGGGAAACAAAAGTGTTACGAATAAAGCTCTTAATAACAATCTTTAAGCACAATAAGAGGGTTAGTGAGTCGTAGTGGGGATCCAGACATTGGATTTTCTCCTAAAATGAATCCATTTTAAGAGCACAGGCTTCTGGAGATGTTTAGAAATCACATTTTGCATCGCACTCCTTGATAATGTTCAAATCTGAGCATAACAACCCAGCTCCCAGCGCTGTGCTCTCCCTGCTGCTGCCTTTTCATTTTACAGCCCCACTCAAGCACCGTTCCTTGGAGCTGAATGGAGCTTGATGTCTCCTCTGCAGAGATTATTTTCACAGCAATAATCCAAGTTTTTCATTTGCAACATCAGCCCATTGCTGATGAGGGAATATAACCTAAAACATAGCATGTGTGAGGGGCATTTCAGTTTTCCATCTATTTGTTTGCTTTTAATTTCTCAGATGTTTGTCAAGAGAGAAGACAGCTGAGTGGGAACAGGATTTTCCTGCCCTGTAGTGGTTTTGGAAGGGGTTACTTTGAGTTCTGCAATTTCCTCCCCATCCTTTGAATCATCACAGCCCTATTCTGACGTCCAGAGTCACTCTGCTTTATTTTTACCTTGTATGACTGGAACTGGAGGTACTACACAGCGAGTTTGGGTTGAATGCTGCCAGCAGAACAAACATTGGCACCATGAGGAGCCCCGAGAAGGGTGGAAGCTCCTTTTAAACCAACAGCAATCTTGTTTCGAACTGTTAGGACCTAAAACTAAATATTTTATTGGAAAGTAAGAGACCATTCAGAGAGAAAATGAGCTTAAGATCAACCAAATAAATTTACCAGAAAGAGAAGGTTTTGAGGTTGTGGAGTGTGTAAATATTCAGTGAAAGTTTTCCAATCTCCTTGAACACTGACCTTGGAAATTTCACAGAACCATCTGCTCCTGGAATCTGTATAATCTCGGGATCAGGGGATATGAATTTCCTAAGGGCTGGGTTCTTGAGGGAAGCAGAGCCAGAGAGGCATGACCAACAATTTCCCAGCCTGGAAATCTCTGGAGTTTATCAGCATAGATAGCAAGGGGAGGCTTTATGATGTGCAGGGCAGAGCTGATTACAAAACTCACTTTAAATGGATGCTAAAACAGGGAGAGACAGAGCTTGGCTGGCACTCAAAATTTAAATAGAGCATAAAAAACTGTTACTTTATTATTTCACGAGGAACTAAAGGAAAGTAATCAAGAATACTTGTATACAACTTATTGTAGTAAAAAAAAAGAGAGGGACTGTAATTCAGATTTTGGAATCCAGCAGCTTTATGAACTAAAGCAGCAATAAATCCAAAAATAACAAAATGAAATAGAATTTAGGAAGCTATTTAAGGACAATTTGAATTAAACAGTGTATTAGTGAGCATTTGAGTGGATCTATGTATTTTTATATTGCTCCAGCTCTTGGTTGGGTATAAACAGCAGGATAATACCGGAAAGTTAAACTCCTGGAAATCACAATTACTGCATTTTATAATGGCAATTTATATTTACAGCATTCACTGCTCAAAGCCGAAATTGTGGCAGCTCTGTCTCTCTGAAACCTGTTTACTACAAGACACATTTCCTGAAGGTTTACACTCAGTCTCCCGTAAACATATCCCACAGGGATGGCTCCAAGGCTCCATCAGGACACAGAGTTTTCTCCAGATACAGGGGGATATTTAACATCCCTGCTTCTGGTTAAATTCAAAGCAGAAATATTTTGTACATGAGTATCTTATTATTTATGATGCTGCAGAAAGGCAGAGAGGTGTAGAGTGGTTCAGTGAATGAGGAATTCACTGGAGCAATGTATGAGATGGAATCTCAGGGTTCCTGCACTTGCTGACCTTTAATCCTCACAAACACGTGGATGAGAAAATCTCTGTGGAAATGAGGTGCTGATCACACATTAGAGAGAGAGCAGATGGAAGGAATGCAGGGAAGGACGAAGCAGAGGGAGAGGGAATTTCAATGTGCTCTGAACACCCAGACTGTCAGTTCTCAAAAGAAACAGATCATAGAATCAGGGAATGAAATGAAATTAAAGTTGGAAAAGACCTCCAGGATCAAGTCCAACCTTTGACCAATCTCCACCCTGCCCTAAACCAGGTTGCAAATTGCCACCTCTACTCACTTGAATATTTCCAGGGATGGAGACTTCCCTGGGCAGCCTTTTCCAAAGCTTAACCACCCTTCCAGTGAAAAAAAATCTTCCTGATATCCAGCCTGAACTTCCCCTGGCACAACTTGAGGCCACTTCCCATTGTCCATCACTGGTTCACTGGGAGAAGAGGCTGAGCCCTTCCTGACCAGGACCTCCCTTCAGGGAGATCATCGCAGAAGTTTTATAGAAAACAATATTTTCAATTAGCGAAAGAAAAGATGAAGTTTACATTTAATCTTTGAGGTTTTCTCTTCCATGAGAACGAAAGGGTTTATCAGCACTGTTATTGAACTGAGATTGCAAACTGCCTCCAAGTAAAAGCTGTGTGTGCATCTGACCTCACAGCAGAGGTGAATTGGGACAGCAATGGTTCATCAACCACGCAAACTTCGCAAAAGCAGCGCATCAAAAGCAAGGAGGGCATCACCAGGGCACTGTTTCACTCCCAGATTTTAATTGGAAAGCTTTCCAGAGACAAACGGGCCGGAAGAGAGGGAGGCATTAGGATGTCTTGCACCTCTGGCAGCGACTTCAGTCAGCGGAGGGAAGGTGTGAGACATCAAAGCAAACTCCCCTGTGATGGCTCTGGTGGCAGCCCACACCTCGTTTGACATCTGTAATTAGTGTCTGGAGGTGCCAGGGAGGGAAGACTCTCAGCTGCAGCCTTTGTAGGAGACAACAAAGCCCCGCAGAGATGCTTCTACTTAGCCTTGATGTGCTTTGGGTTTTTACAGCAAACTCTAGTGTTAAACACAGGCTATGAATAGACTGGGAAGAGGAGGAGGCCGAGCAGAGCCGACCCAGAGCCCAAGGACTGCAAGAGGCACTGAGGAATTTCTTCTGTGCTTTGATTTCTTCCCCCTCCTGTAGAACGATGATGTTGTTGTCGGCCCTAGCTAGGGCTTGGTCTTTCTGCAAAGAGTTCATGGATTGGTGATCTTGTGAAAAACGAGGTTCGCTCCTGGTAAAAAAGCATTCTACATATGATATAATCCTAAGAAATCACACTACTTTTTAAAACAAACTATATCCATGCCACTTTGCTTTCTTACATTACAAATATAACATTCATTTACCAGGTACAGAAAATCAAAACAAGGAGACTTCTCAGAGCTTACCTGGTGGAAAAAAGGAGCTCAGTTTTTCTGGAGGGGAAAAGCAGTGTTAAAGTGCATCCTAAAATACACTGGTGTTTGGAGAAACACAGGAAATTGCTGATGGGATGTTCTGAACATCTTTGGGCTGCTCTGTTTTCCCTCTCTGTCTCAGGGTTGGCTTGTACCCCTCCGGGGACAGAACTTTGTCAGGGATGACATGGATTTTCCCAGATTTCCAATAAAGCCTCACAACACCGACACCTTGGCAACAACACTCAGGGCTCCTTGCAGAGCTGTGTCAGCATATTTTCCCATGTCTGTGTTCCTGAGGAAACAGATCCTGAAGTGGCAGAACAGCAGGAACAACCTTTCCTGCAAAATGGGAAACCAAGGAAAACATTGCTTTCCCTCATAATCCCCTGTTTTTAAGGAACAACCTCCCACAGAGGCAGTGCAGACAACGAGAGCTTCAAACATAATTTCCCAAAGCCGAAAGCTCAAAGTTAAGGAGCTCACCTGAGAGGAAATCTATTTTAGCACTTTGCGGATAAAACATTTCACTTAGAATGTCCCCTCCTGAGATTCTACAAATCACTGGGATTTCTCCTAAGTAGTGAAGTCACTTGGGCATCCAGGGAATTTCATATCAATAAAACAAGTCATGCTTCTCCTGCAACTTTTATGACTACAACCATCTCCTTTCCCCCCTCTTCTTTATTCCTTTCTGCTCCTTAAGTAATCACTTAAAGCAGAAGGAAAAAATGAAGATTTTTGAGGTCTGAGCTCCACAAACTGCTCCTCCTTCTCCTGCTCCCCCAATATTCCTGCTAATGGGACTTCCATTCCTCAGAATATTCTTTGGAGGAAATCTAAGGGTCAACAGTGTCAACTTCTCGCACTTCTAACCAGAAGAGGACAGGGTTAGGTGGGATGTTGGGAAGGAATTGTTCCCTGTGAGGGTGGGCAGGCCCTGGCACAGGGTGCCCAGAGCAGCTGTGGCTGCCCCTGGATCCCTGGCAGTGCCCAAGGCCAGGCTGGACATTGGGGCTTGGAGCAGCCTGGGGTGGTGAGAGGTGTCCCCATGGCCAGGGGTGGCACTGGATGGGATTTAAGATCCCTCCAACCCAAACCATTCCACGAGACCACGTGTGTTGGGCTGGGACCAATCTCTCACCAGATCCCGTCACAACACTTCCCATTTAGTCACCACAAATGGGATTTCCACACCCTTTTTTCCCTGCTGCAATGAAAGGGAGGATAAAAGGCACTGAGCTGCCAGGTGGTTTGGGGACTCCTGCCAAGAGCTGAGAACTTCTCCAGGCCCACAGACCCATCCCACATCCCCACCTGGGTCACCTCACAGTGACCCCAGCCTTCAGGTGATTTATTGAATTTCAGACCCCCTTATGCAGATCCAGAATCAATTTTTAAGCTCAGAATTCAATATCTCACGGCAATAAATTTCCTGTTTTCCAAGCCCACAAGGATCAAATCTGCAGCTCATATTCCAGATGCTCATTCTGTGACCCAATTTTATAGGTTTCTCTCTCATTCCCAAATCAAACCAAAGGCTGAAACCTGATGGCTTTTCCATCCTGTTGCCTGCGAAGCTGAACTTTCCCATCAACATAATCCCGAATGGAAATCCCATATTTTAAGGTGATATACGTTCGTATAAACAGGGAAATATTAAAAGCAAATTTGTTCAGCACATTAAAATCCTGCTCTTAGCAGCCAGAGGTAATCGGTTTGTCACTCCACACAAAGCCAATGTGCCTGGAATGAGGCAGCTATTCAATCCCTCACTTTTCCCAAATAAAAAGCCATTCTGGAATCATGCATGAAGGCTCCTGGTACAAGTGATGGGATTCTTCCAAGCATTACACGGCACTGCAAGAAGCATTAAACTCTTACCCTCCCATTTTTAGTTCTTACATGTTTCATCAAAATCCTGATTTAGAGAGAAGCAGTGAACAGGGTTCTAACAAAGGAAATTTTCAAAAATAGGTGGTGAAAAACTCAAAGTATGAGATACAAACCATCAAAACTGTGAAGTATTGATTGTATTTTTAAAATATGGAACGACGAGGCAGTAATTTAAAATTAAATACCATATTTAGCACGCTGTGTGTTCAGAATACAACTCAATAATATAATGTATCAATAACTCAATAACATAATATCCAATTTTCCAGGGAAATTAATGTTAATATTTAGCCTGTTTATTAATGGCTAAAAATGAAGCTGCTATAAATTTGCACCAGGGTAGTTAGTAATGATGCATTACTCTTATTATTTCCCATTTAAAAATTAATTTTTTTGTGCATTGTACCTGAAGTTCCCAGAGGTACAGTTTTGTCCTCAAATGTATGGATAGAAATTTCTGGAAAAATAAACCAAACTAAACAAATAACCAAAGAAAGCCACCAATCTTTGCTCTTTCTGTATTCACACTCCGCACTAATTTGTTTTAGGAGTAATTTCCAGAGCTGTTTATCATTTCCATGTGAACCAATTGTGCAAAATAATTCTGCTTCAAGCAAAGCCTCACTGGGCCCAGTTTGGGGATGAAATACCCAAAAGATCCTTTGGAAAAGCATTTTATTAAAGGACTTAAATTTCTGTTCCTGTTTTATATCCTCATGACTGTCAAAAAGAGATTTTACTTGGGGCTGGAATCTGCCCAGGGCCATTTTACATCTCGGAATGGGAATCACTATGGTTGGAAAAGCTCTCTAAGACCATCAAGTGAAGCAGAACTGCCAAGGCCACCTCTGACCCATGNTTTTTGGGTGGTGTTCAGAGTTCTTCTTTTACTCCATTTTCTGCTGTGATGGTGGCACAGAGACATTGGCAGAATAGATTTGAGATAAGGGAAAAGTGTTAAAAAGAGGTTATTGGTACAGAATTATAAATATAATATGTTTTAACAGTTAATGGGATGAAAAGTCTTTAAAACAGCTCTGCATTCTCAGTTTTGAAGTCTTGCAGCAAAATTTAGAGCCCAAAGTCCAGGTGCAGAGCAACTCTCTGAATTTGAGAAAAGAACTTGAACAAATAACAAGAAAAACTGAAAACTGCAAGTCTGGCTCCTTTTTATCTGGTATGGGACTCTGATAAAAGAAGAAAAACCCCGGGGTGAGACAATGACACATCTCCATTCTGGCTCCTTTCCTCCAGGGATGGGGAATACATCCCTGCCCCAGGCAGCAGTGCCAGGGCTCGAGAGCCCTTTCCATGCAGGAATTCTTTCCTGATACTCCCCCTGAACCTCTCCACGTGGGAATCTTTGTTTCCACAGCTTGTGGCAGCTGTGATATTTCAAAGTTTGGTGTAAAATTTCTGTTTCGGTCTGAGAGGAGCCAACTGTTGAGTTTTTCAGTAATTTCCCAGCCCTGTTTCTCCGTGTGGATGTTTCACATCCCATTTCCTGCAGGTCTCCCTGCCCACTCCCATCCAACTGCAAACACATTGACTCATCCATCCCAGCCGAGGGCTGAGAGAAATCCTGCAAAAGGATCCTGCTGATGTAGAGGCTGCAACTGGGAGAAAATTCACATCCAAAAGACTTTTCCGACCATGGAAGAAAAATTATTTGAAAGGTACAATTACCACTCTTGTTAATACTGAAATTATTCCCAAGGCAAACAAGGTTTTCCTAGTCTAGTTTTTGTCTGTTGGAGTGTAAGGAATATTTTGAGGGCGCAGAGAGGGATAATTTGGATTTAGTTTTTCTACACCCGATGTTTTCATCTTTGCTAAATTATGAACGTCTCATGGCTTATTCTCTTGTCATTTTTACCCTAAATTTTGGAGATGAATTGTCCTCTTAAAGTCCTGAAATGTGCAGTTGGAATTAAAAGCACAATTGCAGAACTGAAGGAAATTTCTATGGCACCAGCAGAGGATCCACTGCAAATTTCAAGATATCCTTTGTTTATTTCCGTTTAATAAATGGGAATTCTCAGGAAATTCTGAAACAAGTCTCCTGTTTGAACCAAGCAGGGTGATCATCTCCCCTCCCATTCCTTGTCTGCATCAGATTAGGCACTGCCACAAACAATTTTGTATTTAAATAAAAGGAGTTTGAATTTCATACCCTGGGTATTTTGGAATAGAAAGGATCCAAGTGCTGATTCCCTGAGTTATCCCTGCACCAGATCACCTTGAACCCTTCAGCTGAGATGAGTGAAAATCAGGCACGAGGCTGCCCTGACACATTTCTTCCAGCTCCTGGGAATTAAAACCTTTCCTGTTGCATTTTTGGTTTACATTTTGTGCAGCTGTAAATTTGTTCCTTAGGCAAGAAGTGAAATGGAAGCTGAAAGCAGAAATTTTGGCCTTCAGTCCTATTCATTCCTTCAAAACATAAAAGCCACAGGCTGGAGCTAACTAGGGAAATACCTGCATTGCCAAAATGAGATGTTTTCTGCAAGATGAGATTCTGGGTGCAAAATGCTCGAAGTGGAGTAAATCCTAAATTGAATTTAGTACAGAGACATTAAGTTCCATAAAAGCTGCCAATATGAGCACTTTTCCCATTATGATGTTGTGCCCTGAAATTACATGAAATGAATAAATACAAGGATATCAAGAAATACAATTTAAAAGATAATATCAGCTGATAGGCTGGGTTATTTTGCTTGATCCAAAATGAAATTTGAAGAGCTGATTGTAAAGATAAACACAATTAATTATTCCAGCCACTAGGAATTAAACTCTTACCTTTGCTTTCGATCCGAGCTTCCTCCTGTCCCAATCCTCTCCCCTCCACTCTTTTCTTCCCAAGATGAAAGAGGTTTTTGTGGATATCCAGTTATTCCCAGAGCCAGATGTTGTGGGACAGAGGTTTCGTAGCCAGGACTGAGCAGAACAAAGGAATTAAGGAACCAAGGAACACAAAATATGGGGAAGTTTGGGATCGTGGCTCATACAACAAATGCAGGGAAGAGAAACTTCCAAAGAATTTTTTTTTAGGTGTGTGGGGAGGTCAGAGCAACCTCAAAACATAAACCTGCAAAGAGAATAGGAAACCAAAGGACCTTGTTTGATGTATGGCAACCCTCGTTTGGTCACAGCACAAGCGTTTCTTGCCTCTTTCTGAAAAACGGCTCCAAAGAGAGAAAAATACATGCAATAACTGTCCTGAAACAAAAAAATTATTCATTTTAATGCAAGTTTCTCAGAGTTCCAGACCACTGGCCTCACTCAGATCGCAATCAGTGACCTACAAGTGATTCCCTTGCCTTGGCCATGGCACCTCGAGCTCCCACCGTGGGTGCAGCACCTTCACCTCCCTGCCAGCACCACCCCCAGAAGGCTCCATCCACCCTCTCCTTCACCCACAGAGTGCTGTATTTGACATTTCTGTGAGCACCTGGGCTGAAACACCACATTTTCCACGAGTTTCTGCAGCAGAAATCCCCGAGAACCTGTTCAAACTCTGCTTTCACATCCCTCTGTTGGAATAAACCCCTCGGATTATTCCACTGCAACAACCTCGCCCTTCCCACGCCTTCCCTCACCTCCCTGCTGCACAGAGGGAAGCAGTTAGGACCCAATCTTTCCATTTTTATTGCCACAAACACTTTTTTCCTTTGCTGAGCGTGCCATCCCAGCGCTTCCAGCTCACTGCAGTTGGCAATATCCATGTTTTTCAATCAGGCCATGACTCCTGTGCAAATAACCAAGCACAGCTCCAAAGATAATGATGTTCTCCTCCTGCCATTTCTCACCTGGGGCGAAGGTGAGTGTGCAAACCAGGTGTTTTGGGTAAAAAAACCCCAAATTCTCAAACTCATGACCAGGCAAAATCCTCTTCTGGGTATCTCGGGAGCTGGAGGAACATCCTGCATGATTTATAGCAGGTACAGCACAACAAACAGAGCATTAGACAAGAAATCAGGGTACTGCTCATTTAATATTATTATTTATTAATACCTCTGCAAGATTCACAAGTGTTTCTCCATCTACTCAAAATAATAACTTTGACTGCTCCATAATTTTTTTTTTTTTAATTCAGGCCCACATTAAAATTCAGTTTGGTTTTGCGAATCAAGGAGGGGAGAAGGCAAACAGACAAACAGTCATTTTTTATGTGTTATTTATGCAAATACATCGGGCTGAGCAATAGATTCACAGACAATGCCTGGTAAGAATGAAGGGAAAATGCTGGGAAATGCTTGTTTATCCCTCTCTCATCTGCAAGTCAGAGCAAAGCATCAGCTGTTTAAAGCAGCTGACTCTGCTCCATGAAAGGGATGATCTGTGGCCTTCCTGAACCCTGCTGGATTTTATAATATATATAAAAATACACTGGGTTTTTACATGGAAGTGTTTGGAGAACACATCTCAGTGCAAGGAGAACGCTGTGCTTTAAAGGATTGGGGTAATGCCCCACAGTGTGCCCTGGGATCAGAAGGAAAAGGATTAAAATACTCTCAGTCCTCCCTTTCCCCAAGAGAAAAGCAGGGAAGCATCACTGGTGGGGACAGCAAGTCCAACACGAGCCCTGGAGGCTCTGATTTGTGCTTTGCCCAAGATTTTTGCCTCTCTTTTTTTTTTTCCAGCAGAGTTAGGCCACTTACAGAATTTAATTCTATTTTTTTTCCATTTTAAATAATGGAAGCAGTTTTCCAGCAATAATATTAAATTCAGTTTGGGATTTGAAGAGTTTATCGTTTCAGGTGTTAATCTCATGAGACTAAACATAAATAGGTTGCATTTTAAATCACCAGAGATCATCACCAGGTGAGAAATTAGTTTATAGAGTAAAAGTTTTGAGAAATTATAGTGGCCACCATCGAATGTGTTCAGAAAAATTCATGGATTTACAGGAATTAAAGCAAAAGTTAACCTTGAAGATTGTGATTGTCATTTAGCTACAGAATTATTGTTTAGGGGATGTTTTTTAGAAGTTATTTGTAACCAAAAAGGGAGGTAGGCATGAAGGGAATCCATAGAAATAACAATAGAGGCAATTTATAATCAATAATAAATATTATTTATCCTTCCTACAAAAAACAACTCCAGCCCGGCAGCAGATACACAGAGAAACTGAGTTTAAAGGAGTTTGTCAAGCAAAATTAAATGTTTCATGCCATAAGCAGCTCTTACTTAATAAAAATCTGAGTCCTGCATGGTGGAGGGAAGGCAAAGACTTTGCTGATGGTGCCAGAGGACAATCAGAGGTTGTCACTGATTTCCTCCTCCATCCCCATTACAGAAATTGCACCCCCAGGTCGAGCTTGTCCATCCTGATCTCCTCTGGCAATTGAAGGGGCTCCTGAAAGGATTAATAAGCCTTGATCTAATTCTCATGACGTGTTCTAATACTCACAAAGGTCCAATTCTTGCCTGGAATGTCAAACCCACCAAGGAGAAGTGACCTCAAAGTTGTGCAGACCAGGACATGGATCATGTTTTTAATTTCAGAAAATAATCAGAGAGCCAAATGTCAAAAGGGAGCCTGGATGGAAATGGGGAGAGGAATAATTTTTGTCTGTCATTTTAATACATTTCTTAGTATTTTTTTTTGCATAAAACCTAACTGTATTTAAAGTACTTTTATTCTGTTAGGGCTTCAGGATAGTTCTGCCCACAAGAGACAAGAAATTCACCTCAATCTTCAAGAAACTCAAGGCTACAGGGGAGATTTTATCCCTGATTTTCTAGAA
This sequence comes from Vireo altiloquus, assembly GCA_013396875.1. NCBI lineage: Eukaryota > Metazoa > Chordata > Aves > Passeriformes > Vireonidae > Vireo > Vireo altiloquus. The sequence continues at coordinate 478,951 of VZRF01001108.1, read as the reverse complement.
CGATGTCTCAACTCCAGAAGAGATCCAGCCCTGCAGAGTTTAGCAAATACTCCAGAAATTCTCTCCCCTATTGTCTGATTTTATACAAATGGGGCAGGGAACATCTTCCCAATAACTAAACCAACCAGACTTCAAGGCTTTAAGTTTTTTGTTTTCCATCCTTCAGCGAAGACCAAGTGCTGCCTCACTTTCCTGTCTCCAGAGAAGGGATGATGAACTGAACCAAAACATCTTTTATCAGCTGAGTCCTGGCAGCTCCAACAGCAAAGGTTGTTTAGGAGCACTTGACAGCAACAACCTGGAACAATAAAATCCAGCCTTTTGTCATCTGTGCTGCTTCACCGTGGACAGGATGAGTGACTGACACATGAAAGGGTCAAAACACTCCTTTTTATGTGGCTGAATATTTGCCTTCACCCTTTAGGCTCCTCTCCCTCGGCCTGCTGATGTCCCAGAAAGGAGTGACAAGTCCTCAGAGCCTCTGGTTCCCTGTCATGTTTTGAGGATTACAGGAATACGATGAGCAACCCGTATTTTAAAGGAGCATTTCAAAGACAATGTGCACGGAGCTGTAAAATCCAGAGGAGAGGTTTATGCTTTCCTCTGGTCATGCTGCGTTGTGCCTGACTGTATTTATAGTGATTTTCAAGAGTTTATGAAGCCAGAGAGCACAAAACCAAACAAATTGCATTCAGGGCATTAAGAATGATCATTCCCAAGCCCCCCTGAAAGCCCAGACAGATTTGTTTCCGAGTTCAGGAGCATCACACTCTGCTAAATATAACTTGGTGAGTGGATTTGGCTGGGAGGAGACACCACAATGAAATTCCCTCCACAATTTTACATCCCTCCCAAAACACAGGATGCTTTTGAATAGAAACTGAAAGATTCAATGGAATAAATCAGATTAATCCCTTAGAAAAGGCAGCTCAAGGGCAAAGACTCTCAGTTCTTTATGTCGTGGGCATCTCAGAGATTCGATGGGCAAGGGGCAGGTGAGACTTACTTGTCATTATTCCATCGTTTATATTAAGTTTTCAAATCCTCCAGGGTGATAAAACATTTATATTTGCTGCATTACACAACACAAACCCTTTGATTCCATCCCCACTCTCAGAGCCCTCCAGGTGGGTTCATATTCCCAAGGGATCTGCTGGGATACAGGACAATGCCACCCGAATTTCCACAGGTTCAATGCATTGATTGAGAGTCCTTGGAATTTGGTTGGCAAGAAATAGGCCAAGGAGAACATAATCAGCAGCAGAAGTTTCAGTTTATATCGATTTTCTTATTCTAAAATCAGGTGATTCTGAAAAAAGAAACAAAGCCACCAACAGAAAACTCCACGTAACAGCCAAGTTTTATAACAGCTCCCTGTTCAAAGCAGCTTTCCTGCTCCCTCAGGAAAAATGCCAGGGATGTGTAAAATGACACAAAATTGCACCAAAATTAAAGAATATTCACTCAACCCAGTCAAAATTACAACAAAATGATCTGAACAAGAGCTGTCACTGAGAAACAAATCACACCCAGTGTATTAAATGTAGCTTTTCCTGATGCTGACAGATAAACTTTGGGGTTTGAAACACTTCCTGTTACATTTATAAAGAGCAGAGTGGCATTTTCCATATTTGCTTTAGCAAATCTCCAGGGAAGTTTCAGGACGAAGCACAAAATCTTTGAGAAGAAACTGAAAATAGCTGCTTGAAGGCACTGACAGATCTCAGCTTGCTGTGTCTCAGCAAAGCATTTTTCCACTTCAAGTTTCCAAACCTGGTTTCCTTCCTTTTCTGATCTTAAAGAGCGACGTTCAGCCCCAACCACTCCAAGAAATGGCTTCTCAAAAAGGCAATTTTAAAAAGCACTGTGAGAAATTACAGCTCCAAAGAGAGCAGAAAATACCCAGAACACGAGTCAGGACTTACTGATTGTTGAGTCTGGAAACCAGGTAAGAAAAGCCACACGGATTTGTCCACGAGAGCTGCTGGGGAGCCTTCAGAAATCGTGGAATCTCTTTCTCCATTACTGCCAGCTCACCAGAGGAGGTGATAAATCCCATCACAGGATCAATCTCCACTTGATAAAGCCTTGGGCTTTTGGACATGAGGTTTTTCTTTTGCTATCAAAGTCTAATATCGGATAAAGAGAGGAGTGGAAGCATTTTTGTTCAGTTTTTCAGGTTGTTTATTATTTCTCTTATCATTTTTCCAGTGTAGCTGTGCTTGGCTTGTTATTGTAGTTTCAGAGCAACTGGCTCTTGTGTGCAGCAGGTTTTTAAAACTTCATCATCTAATAACTAATCGTTACTTATTCTATTTTTTCTTTTGTACTAATAATTGCCAACTTTTATTAACGCGTTTTTTCTACTTCAAACTTATTCTACCAATTATTTTGTGGTCTCTTCAGAGCAGAACATGGAGAGGGAAGAAGGAGAAAGAAGAACATAGGGAAAGTGCTCTAAATTTTCTATCTTGTTTCTATATACTTATATACCACAAAATTTTATACTGTAAATTTTCACTTTGTGATAAACAAAATTTATTTCACACTTTTGATGTTTTCAATTCATCCAGGAGTGTTGGAAGCTTTTTCCAGGGGCACAGATCAAAGTCTGTGTCCTCTTGGGGTGCTCGAGGGAGGTCTCAGACCCCTCAAAGCCACAGGTGAAGCTTTCCAACTTTCCTGGACTCCAACACCCACTCCTGGATAAAAGAGCTGGAACAGCTCAAGAAAACACGAAATCTCTTTGCTTTCTCATCAAAATAAACATATTTTTTAATAAAAAATGCGATCAGTTGGGTAAGAAATGGCCACACCTGCATCAGGCATAACCACATGACTTCATGGAGAAGCTCCATCCTGTGGGGATCTCTCCCAGATGTCCCTCAAGGCTGAGCTGGAGAGTTTAGATTAAATACCAGGAAAAATTTCTCCACCGCAAGGTTTGTCAGGAATTGGAGCAGTTGGAATCCTCACGCCTGGAATTGTTCAGGATGTGGCTCCTGGGGGCAGGGTTTGGTGGGTCAACACTTGGTCTCGGTTTTAGAGCCCTTTTCCAAACTTTTATGGACTGTATTCCAGGAAAACCTGGTGCAGGTGAAAGCTGGGGGTCAAGACTTGAGGCAGCTCCTGGAAGAGATGATTAAGACCAGAAAATGAAGAAAAAGGAGCCTTTCCTGGCTCTTTGTGATCCCAAGGATATTTGCTGCTTCTAGAGTCAAGGGTTGATTTTAGACACTGGGATTCCAAATCCGTTTCCAATCTAAATCTGGGATATTTCCCACTGCTGTAGCACGAGGATATCCTTGAATTAATCCCACTTTTGCAGGTTTCAGATCAGGTTTCCCATGATTCCTGAAATATGGAGCACAACAAGTGCAAAAAACTTCCCTTCTTTGTACCACAGACACTACTAAAATCACCTTTTTTAGTTGTTTCAGATTTCAGCAGCTCTTTTCCTGGATTCCCAAATTCTGCTGCAATAATTGAGGTATTATTTCCTTTCTCTAATTTAAAAGCTCTTAATCCATTGTTTGATTTTTCCAAGCAGCACCGAAACAGGCAAAAATCCTTGTTTGGTTTTGTACCCAGCACTGTCAAATCATTTTTGCCTTTCCAGATCCTTTAACTCTTCATTAACCTTAATAATTCTTCAGGTTTTAACTTTGATTTTCCTAGCATTTCATAGAATTCCTGTAGATCAAGCCAAGAGCTATTCCTGTTCAGCCAACAAAACGTGAATTAATTTATAAAATCTGCCTCTTTTTGCCCCTGAATAATTTTATAAAATCTGCCTCTTTTTGCCCCAGATACTTTTATAAAATCTGCATCTTTTTGCTCCTAAATTTTATAAAATATGCCTCTTTTTGCCCCAAATAATTTTATAACATCTGCATGTTTTTGCCCCAAATAATTCTATAAAATCTGCATCTATTCGCTCCTAAATTTTATAGAATATGCCTCTTTTTGCCCCAAATAATTTTATAAAATCTGC